>JAJKFI010000038.1:7240070-7277211 GCA_029204185.1 Lerista edwardsae
ACACACACACACACACACACACACACACACACACACACTGTAAAATATAACATGATGGCAATAAATATAGGGTTTAATTCTATAAGTTGCACACAGATCCACTCTCTTTGTCATAGGCTGTTTTAATCTGATATGATAGAGAGCAGCTCAGACAATTAATATATAAATTATATATATAATAATTGTCTAAGCTGCTCTCTATCATATCAAAGTGAAACAGCCAATGTTTTCAAGAGAGTGGATCTGTGAGCAACTGTTATGAAATTAAACTCTATATTTATTGCCATCATATTATATTTTACAGTCACATCTTGTTAGTAGTACAAATTGGTTGAGGAGTTCTCGACTCTTTTAATAAACCGTCAGACAGACTGACATCATTTACTGCTTATTAGGTAGATCCTCCAAGGAAAGAGGAAAACTTTAGACAGGGACAATGCATAATGCAGAAGAGACAACACAAAGAATTATAGGAATTTGTTAAAGAAGGTTATATTTAGAAATGTGGACTGAAATTCTTAGGCTGCAATCCTATACACACTTCCCTGGCAGTAAGTGCCATTGAAATCAGTGGGGTTTACTGCAGAGTAGGCATGCATAGGTTGCATTGTAAGAGTCCCATATCGTTGCACAAGCACTTCTGACTGCACTGGGATTTGCCTGTTCCATTCTGATGGTGGTTTCCTGTACTGTATTGGGAGCCTTTCTGGAAGGTTCTCTGAGCTGGGGACCAGTTTATGTTGGTTGCATTAGAGGATGGCAGGTCGGGAAGCATTACTTTATCAGCGCTTGTGGATAACTGGATGCTCTGATGCTGTTCTATAGATCAGACGCAGGAGTCCGAAAGTAGCAGACAAAAGTGCAAAGCCAAGTGTGCACTATAGATGCAAGTTGGCTAATATTGTATGTGGAGAAGAATTGGAGGGGAGGAATAGGTAGCCAGTGATACCAATCTGCAGCATAATAAATGACTTATAGAGGAAATGGCATGTTTAGCAGTACACCTATTCAGGCTTCATGTTCCAGAAGTAGTCTATTACTGTTCTGACCCAACTGCATGTTAGGTTCTGCATTCTGAGTACCTCGCTACAGGAAACACATAGACAATTTGGAAGGAATCCAGAGAAAGACCGTGAGGATGCTAAATAAGGAATGACCTATGATGGAAAAAGATGAAAGGAAAGCAATGTTTAGAACCGCTAAGCCTATTACGTGTGGCTAGAAATAGCGACGGTGCTTCTCTTGCCAGTTCACAGGAGAATTGGATCATCCCTCTCCCCCATTCATATCTGAATGAAGTCATATCTGAAATGACTAAGAAGTCGGACCAAAGGCTTTTGCCAGAATTCCTTCTTTCCATTTCTCTCTAATCTGCATGCAAGCAACGCTGATTGTCCAATCTTCTGTCCCGCTTCTAGCCTAATGGTACCCAACTGTTCTGCAGATCTAAACTACAGTATGCCCTCAGTATCTATGGCGGATCTGTTCCAGGACCTCCACAAAAGTCTGTGGATAATAAAATCTGTGGGGGTGGGACACGGCACTGTAGTTATTTATCTGGGGGCTGTGCGTGGCCGCCTGACCTCCTCAGAAGCCTCCTGGATGCAACTGGAAGGCACTTTTGCTTTTGTGCCAGCAAACTGGAAGCACCTTCCAGTTCCATCTGGGAGGTCTCCTGAGGGGCGGGGAGGCTGCGCTCAGCCTCCCCATGCTCGGAACACCTCCCATCTGTTCTGCCAAATTCCCTGCTGGGCCTCCCCAAGGGCCTCAATGCCCACACTAGGCTAACTAGTTTCCCCTCCAGAGCAGCCTCAGAGATAGGCAAGAGGGAGGGGGTTCAGTCACCCACTGGGCCTCCTCTCTTCCAGCAGCTTTGCTTGGGATCACCGGCTGGCCATCCTCCTCCAGACTGCCCTCATCACCGGTTTAGCTCAAGATACACTAACTTGGCACCACAAAACCCCAAACACCACCAAACAAAGGCAGTTAGCTACCTGCTTGGCCACACTGGCCCGCCTGCCTCCTCCAGTTGGTGGCTCCAGGGGTGTGTCAGCCATACAACAATTCCCCACAGTCTTCTTACCTTCCTTTATCCAGTCCTCTAACACGCCATCCATTGGCCAGTCCCAATCCATCCAGCTTACACCTACCTGGTGCCAATCACCCTTCCTTTATCAAGTCCTTTAGCAATCCGTCCATCCAGCGCCTCCCTGGTGCTCCTGTCCAGCACCTCCCTGATGCTAACTTACTGCAGCTCCTAACTCCAACTTTATACTGAGGCGGGCCAATTGGTGTCTGTTGTTGGGCAGGCTCTACCATCAGCCACACCCATCTGCACCTGTGCTAACCTCCCTTCATAGCCAGAGCCCTCATCAGCCTGCAGCTGTGTTCCTGCTGCAGGAGTTCTGGGATTAACCATGTACTTCCTGGTTTATTTGGACAAAGGGCCACTGCTGCTACCATTCCCTGTCTCCTCGGGGTATCTCCTGTCTTTTCCAATACACCATACATGACCTAAAGCCATTTTCAGTCACGTCCAGGGGGTCCCCGAGGCCCTACAACCATGGGATTGGCACTTACAGATATTCAAATCCACTGATGCCAAACCTATCGTCTATCGATAAGGAGGGATGATCCACTGTATTCTCAGGGATGGTTCATAAGCCGTGTTTTTATTATCTGCCCCAGCAGTCTCGACCATGCCCTGGTATGTGTCCATATGCACAAGTATAGTACAGGAAACAGAAAATACTGAGTATAATTAGCAGCAGTTCCCACCATTTGTTGCTTTGTGCACTCTGAACACAGGAAATGTTGCTGACTATGGTGTGTGATGTATAAAGACTCAGCCTACCCACTGCTTATGCCGAGTGTCCGCAGTCAATCTTTTGTAAACTCCAGGCACACATAGGAGCTGGATACTGCTTAATCTGCAAGCCATGCAGCTACTGCCCTGGATCTTCTGTTCCTACTGGGGAAGCTTTGGGACAGTACTGCCTGTGTGATTCCCACCCCCCCAAAGCAATCAGTGGATTGTCTTCTATTGGATTTTTCTGCTCTTTGAGCATACAGATGCTCCATTACTCTGTTTAAAAGGTACCACAGAAAAGAGAGGTATTTAGAAAAAAAGGAATCATTAAGTGCTCGAAAAATGTTTGAATAAAAAGACACATTTAAAAGTGGAAAAAAAAAATTCCAGTCATCATTCGGATACTTCTTATTTATGGCTGTATAAATATTACCAGACTTCTTTTGCCTAGGACTGTAGTTGGTGATCCATCATCTCATTATCTCAAACTATTATGGTGCATTCTCGTCGTACTCAAGAGGCTTAACACCAAATGTGGTTTCCCCACCCCTTCTTCCATGCTGCAGATTCTGGCACTGCTCAAAATCCTGAGAGTTGGGGGACTCTCAGGAATAGTGTGTGGTGTGGTGTGGGTATGTTGCTGAAAGAGATAAGGGAGCCAGTGGAAATCATTCCCTCTTGTGTGAGCAGAAGGGCCATTCCACTCATGCAAACCCTCCTCTGGATTCAACCTCAAACTTCTAGGGTTTGGATTTGAGATACGTTTTAGTGGTGAAGAATGAACATTCGTAGTTCCCAATCGTTATTGCACCGGAACCCCTTTTTAGGTATGAAAGGTTGTCATACCCCACCCCTAAGACTTAGGGCCGGGTGTAATGTCATTAAGCAGGAAACAAGAAGTGGCATCATTGCGCTGGCAGGGCTGGATGTGGTGGCATTGAACAGGAAGTGCAATAATTGTTTTTAATAAATCACACTTCAGTTGAAAGAACTCCAAATCCTTCTTAGAATATTCTGAATGCCTTTGTTTGAGTTTTGAGTTCTTCTGGGCTTCCAAGTTGATGGTGCCAAGCTCTCTGCGACCCCCTGATAATCATCTTGTGACCCCCTTGGGAATCATGACCCCGAGGTTGGGAACCACTGATGTACTTGAATGAATGACTCCTATTATTTAGCCCTTGATTCATGTTTTGAAAAGCTCTTTTAAGTCTAAGTCCATTGGTGTGTGGTCCTTCTCTCCTCATGGGAATCTGTATCTTTTGCCTGCAGGCTGCTAGGAAGGATGTCCACAGATGAGCGGCACCTCACTTCTAGTTGTGGATCCTTCATCAAGACTGAGCCCTCCAGCCCATCCTCTGGCATTGACGCCATTAGCCACCACAGTCCAAGTGGTTCTTCTGATGCCAGTGGTGGTTATGGCATAACTATAGGAGGCCACCCAAATGGCCTGGACTCGCCACCCATGTTCGGCAGTGGAGGGATTGGCGGTGGGCCTTGCCGCAAGCGGTACGACGACTGTGCCAGCGCCATCATGGAAGACTCACCTACCAAATGCGAGTATATGCTCAACGCCATCCCCAAGAGGCTATGTCTAGTGTGTGGGGACATTGCATCCGGATACCACTATGGAGTGGCCTCCTGTGAAGCATGCAAAGCCTTCTTCAAACGAACAATTCAAGGTATTATTATTATTATTATTATTATTATTATTATTATTATTATTTATTTATTTATTTATTTGATTTTTACCCCGCCTTTTTGCCTAGAGGCACTCAAGGCGGCCTTACAATATAAAAAAGACACCATATAAAATTAACAATTAAAAAACAATTAAAAACAATATTAAAAACAATACAATCATAAAATTAAAACAAATACAATTTAAAAAACAACACACCCAGTGGATCATAAAATCAACTATAAAAATACACAAACCAGCCAGCCAGCCAGCCTGTCAAAAGTTAAAAGCTGTTTGGAATAAAAAGGTCTTCAGCCCCCGCCGAAATGTAAACAAAGAGGGAGCAGTTCTCAATTTGAAGGGGAGGGTGTTCCAGAGTTGCGGGGCCACCACCGAGAAGGCCCTCTTCCTGGCCGCCACCCCTCTCACCTCTCCTGGTGGCGGCACAGTCAGAAGGGCCCCCCCAGATGATCTAAGAGTACGGGTTGGATTGTATGGAAGGAGGCGGTCCCTCAAATACCCGGGACCCGAGCCGTAAAGGGCTTTAAAAGTCAAAACTAGCACCTTGAATTGGGCCCGGAACAGAACCGGCAGCCAGTGCAGTCGCCGAAGCAGCGGCTCGACGGAGTCAAACCGATGTGCCCCAGCAACCACCCGAGCCGCCGCGTTCTGTACTAGTTGTAATTTCCGGACCATCTTCAAAGGCAGCCCCACGTAGAGCGCATTGCAATAATCTAATCTAGATGTCACTAGGGCGTGGGTCACTGTGGCCAGGTCCGCACAGCTCAGGTACGGCCGCAGCTGGCGAATCAGCCGAAGCTGAGCAAAGGCTCCCCTGGCCACCGCTGCCACCTGGGACTCCAGGTGTAGCTGTGAATCCAGGAGAACCCCCAAGCTGCGAACCTGCTCTTTCAGAGGAAGTGCGACCCCATTCAGAGCAGGACGATAGTCCAATACCCGAGCTGTGGATTTCCGAACCAAAAGCACCTCCGTCTTATCCGGATTTAATTTCAGCTTGTTCGCCCACATCCAGCCCCCAACCGCCTCCAGACAGTGATCCAGGACCTCAACCGCCTCCTCAGAATCAGGGGGAAAGGAGAGATAAAGTTGGGTGTCATCAGCATATTGATGGCACCCCACTCCAAACCCCCGGATGACCTCTCCCAGCGGTTTCATGTAGATGTTAAACAGCATGGGGGATAAGATGGAACCTTGCGGCACCCCAAACCTGAGAGGTCGGGGTGTCGAACAAGCATCCCCCAGCACCACCTTCTGGGACCTGTCAGCCAGGAAGGAGCGGAACCACTTCAAAACAGTGCCTCCAAGCCCCAGCCCGGCCAGCTGACCCAGAAGGACACCATAGTCGATGGTGTCGAAGGCCGCCGAGAGGTCCAGTAGGACTAACAGGGTCGCACTTCCCCCGTCCATCCCCCGGCGCAGGTCATCCACCAAGGCGACCAAGGCAGTCTCCGTCCCGAACCCCGGCCTGAAGCCAGATTGGAATGGGTCCAGATAATCCGTTTCCTCCAGTACCCTCTGAAGCTGGGACGCCACCACCCGCTCAATCACCTTGCCCAGAAACGGGATATTGGAGACTGGCCGAAAGTTGTTTAAATTTGTGGGATCCAGGTATGGCGTAAGAGTGGGGGTGTTGCGCGGGAGGTGACTGTCATGTCAGACTGCTGATCTTTTTGAACTGCAGGCAGAGCCTGCTGTGCTCCTATGTAAGCAAGATTCTAAATCACTAAACCCAGATTTGACGTTTTGGAGAATTCAAACTTTGGGAATTTGTTTAGGGCAATTAGGGGTGTGCGTACACACGAATGTGTGTGTGTGTGATGACACATATTTTGGTGATAAGAACTGATGGACCTGGAGAGTTAGTGACTCTGAGAGTGGTCCAAACATACTTTACAGTAGCCCCTTGTGCCAGCTAAACTTTGCTGGCCTAACTGTGCCAGCCTAACTCCAGGTTAGGATCTCTCTCTTTACTTAGAATCCTCACAAAACCACAGCTGCCCCTGAAAGAGTCAACTTTCAGCCGACATGGGCTTTTAATGCTGTAGTTGCCATTTTAAAGAATTGCATTGCAATCTTATTGTTCTTCTTCAGTCTGCCAATTTTAACAGCCAGTCATTTCTAAAGCATTTGTGCAAACACATGTAAAGACAACTGCCTAAATCTTAGTTTCATGTGCATATCAATAGGTGAATGCACTACACTCTTCTACCCACCATTCTGCAAATTGGAAAGACCAAGGATATTAGCCTGAAAGGTCAAGTGTGCTGCATTTACGCCAAAGGCCCCCTTGACTCTTATGAAGTGGATGAAGTAGGCATGTGGGAAGGAGGCTCATTTTATGTTCACTCAGACGGGTTCACTTAGTCCTGATTATTCCTTTTGGTTGCGGTTCTTAAAATCTGAACAAGCATTGCAGAGGGAAATCCTGCATGAGCCTCTGTAGGGTAGATTATTGTGCTCTTTAATTCCATTGATTGTATGCAGCCTTCTTTATGGTATGCAAATCAGCATCCTCCATACTCCAGGCTCCAACTTCCTCTATGCCCCAGTTAAATGAAACCTCAAAGCTCTTCCTTTCTCATTGTATTCGGTAAGAAGCACAGAATTGCATATGAGTATTTCCAAGGCTTGTAAGAAGGCAGAACTACACTTTATTCCATGAGTCTCTTTATCAGAAAAAGGTGCAGCAGGTAGTTTCTGGTTTGAGGTAGGGGACAGAAGAGCTGTTTTTCTTTCCCGGTTTTTTGTCCTCTCAAAATAATCCCTGAACTGTTTTTTCCTCCTGAGAGAAGAGACTAGTTTATAGTCCAACCCCATGCATGTCCACTCAGAAGTCAGTTCCACAAAATCCAATGGAACTTACTGCAATGTAATGCATGCTAAGGGCCAATCCTATCCAACTTTCCATCACCGAGGCAGCCTCAATGCAACATTGAGGTAAGGGAGCAAATGTTCCCATACCTTGAGGAGGCCTCCATGACTGCCCCCCCGTGCAAGATGCAGCACATGTCCTCTTGCCATGGCAACATCAGCACTAGAAAGTTGGATGGGATTTAACTTTTGCTAAAAGTAGGGCTTGTGACCCAGCATTCGAAAAGCCTCTTTATGGGCTAATTTCCCTTGGCATTCGATGATTTGCTATCTTCACAATAAATCTGTTTTTGACAACTGAAACTTGTTCCATGATTTCTGCTTTGGTGGGAGAAGCTGCACTTCCCAAATTTTTCCCTTCTCCACAACTATTAATGGCACAGCAGTCTGTGAACATTCAATAGCCCTTGATGTGGCCTCCAAATAACTCTGGTTACATGTGCGTGTCCTGTCTTGAGGAATCCTGGCTCTTGATCCTATGTGCTGACTCAGAGGCTAGAAGGAGCAGCACCTTCAAGTAGGCTTCTTCTAGAAAGCTCCCCATTTCCATTAGCCTGCTGTTCATAATACTTGAGCTCATGCGATGCTTTAAATCTTTTTTCTGCATTTTTAGAAATGCTCCCTTCTCCATGTGGATGCCTTTGAAGTTGCCTCCTCTCTATGGCAGCAGCAGTGATTGCAGTGGATTAGTGCGCATCTTAAACACTACACCTGTTCACAGAGAAAGGAAAATGTGCAACCACCATATCATTTGAATTAAACAGCCACATTTGCAGGGACTATCATTCAAGTTAAAACAGCTGTTGCCCCCATTACATGGCGCATTAGCTCCAAGTTCAAAAAGCCTGCCTTGGAGACACAAAGATGTTCTTAGGCTGCATCTGCACCAGCAATTTTTCATGCATCACACTGCTGGATGTGCACAAGGCGAGGCACAGTCCATACCACGTTTCACAAACTAGCAATGAGCTGCACTTCCTGGTCTTCGCATGCAGAAAAATGCAGATTATCAGAGAGAGAGATATTTGATATAAGTGCAGTATTGTGCCTTTTAGTGGCACTTGACCTGTCCCTTCTCTTCAGTGCTGAAGATTCTTCTTCCTCATCTCCTGTTAAAGTGGTTACGACTTTTCACACTCACAACCTGCCCTTGTGAATCTGGTCACACTGTCAACTTACTAGCACACATGCATCTAGCAATAACACAGCTGTACCAAGAGCAGGTGTGTGAAAATCTGAGAGGTGATCACAGAGGCAGATCTAAGGGAGAACAAAGCTGTAAGTTTTGCAAGAAGCCTTACCTTGCAGTGGAAATCACTCCTCTCCTGCACCGTGTTAGCCAATCCTCACAGGGAACAGCAACATCTTGGTGTTGCTTACTGGCTACAGCAGCAAGGGAGGGGAGGGATTTACATGACAGGGTAAGGCTTCTTGCAACACTTAGAGCTTTGCCCTCCCTGTAGATCCGCCTCTGGGTGATCATGAAGTCTTTGGAGCGGTACAAGTTCAGAAGTTACTGCCTCCTCCAAAAAAAAAAAAAAAAAAAAATTAGCAGCAAAAGTTATCATGTGATCTCTGCTGGTGCAAAATCACCTTAATTTTTTAAAGTAAAAGTGGGAAACTTTGATATCACAAAAGGCTCATTGTGGAAAAAGGAGAAGTTGCGCACAGCAACATAGTGGGTTCTCATGCTTTTTTCAGCTACTAATATGTTGGCAGGCCGTGGATTATCAACGTACGAAGTTGCCCTATGCTAGGTGAAATTGTTGGTCCATCTAGTTCAGTCCTGATTGACAGCCTTTCTCCAGAGTTTCCAGCAGGGAAACCCTGTCCCAGCCCTACCTGGAGATGCCAAGCATTGAAACTGGGACTCTTTGCCTGCAAAACTGTACTCTACCCACTGAGCTACAGCCTTCCTGTAAGGTCAATGGACACTCTGAAGATTTCCATTTAAACACTGGTCTGGCTACATCATATGCTTCTTAGTGTTTATTTCCATTTTCAAAACTAGAAACAGAGTGCCTGAAGATATATATAAAAGCCGAGTTTTAATAGTATTCCTCAAGCTCTGGTACAGAGCCAGGAAATTCCTCCCAAGCACGGCCGGCCCATTCATGAGGCAAACTAAAGCGGTTGCTTCAGGCAACAGCTTAGAGGCAATAGCATCACTGTCTGTCCTCTTGCCTCCACTCCTCCTCTTTCCTCTCCCTTGAAATGGGGGGGCAGAGAAGAAGAGGAAATGTGGAAGGGAGGGGAGCTGAGTTAGGACATTGGCAGTTGGGAGGAGCAGAGGCTGGCACATCATTGGTTAAATGTGCCCAGAAGTAGCCACCTTCCATCATTTCGCTGTCACAGATGGTGCGTGCTCATCCCAAAGGGTTGTGTACTTGTGCAACTGCAGTCAAGTGCTGCTGAGTCTTGCAGGAGAGGGTGTGTTTGAACAAAAATAGAACAAAATGCTCTTTTGGAGGGTCCCTATCAGACTGAGGCTGGGAATGTGGGTGGCCATACCTGGACTCCAACCAGGTGTACGTATTCTTTGCCCCAGAGTTCCTGCAGTCGGGTGCTGGTGGTGGAAGAATTCTGCTCAGTTGATCAGGCAAGAGCGGAAAGGGAGTGTCTATATAGGCATGCCCCGGTAATTGCTGGGGTTCTGTTCTGGACCAAACCCCACCATGGATAATTGAAACCATGAATACTTGGGATGCCTATTTAAAGGGGAACATCAGTGGTTTTGCTGCAACAGGGTTTAAAAAAAGGGATTTGTTTAATGTTCCCCTATCTTTGTCAGAGGCGTCCCATATCTGTGGATAACTGAAACTGTGGATACCAAATCAGTGGATACCAGGGCCATGCCTGTATCTGTAATAGCCAGTCCAGGGGCCTCCTCCCTCCAGCTAACCAGAGAGACTCTGTCTCACACACCTGTGTTGCTTGTTTCTGAAAAGGCCTCTGGGTCTATGAGTTAGTCACAGAGTCAGACACAGGTTTGAATATTCCCACATGCACGCAGCTGCAGGTGCTCATTGGCATGCACAGCTTCCTCCGCTGGCTGTTGAAGGCACCCTGGAGCTCTTGCTGCTGCTGCTCCCTGCCTGCCTGCCTGCCTGCCTGCCTGATTGCCCCTGGTCCATGGTGACTGAAGTGGCAGCCTGACTGCCAGCCGGTGGAAGGCCGCTGGAATCCAGATGAGTTAATCTCATCACTTTATCACAGGGCACTTACAGAAATTGCAAGGCAGGGTGAGTGGCTCTGTTCTGCTGGCAGCCAGCCTCAGGACCCATAAAAGAAATTGAGAGATCCGGCAGGCGGAAAAAACAAAACTAGCAGGGCAGAGAACTTTGCTAACATTTTGAAGGCAGTATCTGATCTTGCTCCGGTGTTGCTTTGGCTAAGGTTGACTGTGTCATTCTCTCCCTATTGTATCCCCTTAGGAGGTCCTTGCAGCCGCTGAAGGCTATCAGCCACTGCTGCAGCAAGTTTCTTAATTCAAGCCCAATGTAAGAGGCCATGTGGTCTGGTGGCCTTGGGAGTTTTGAGGGTCCTTTCCTAGTTTCCTTCTGGACAACTCGGTTTCTAAAACCAGCGGCATTATAACTCCAGAGCAGTTTTTGCTTTAGTCAGGACATGGTGATCTTGAGCCAGAATCTGATGAGCAAATGTATCTTCGATGCAGAGTTTGATGCATGGATGTGCAGATCGCATTGCAGGTTGATCTTTTGTACCTTTTTAAAAAATATTGTTTCCTTACCCAAAATGGTATAAACTTAAACTTTGCAGGAATGGTGGCTTTGCACTTGAAAGTTAGACTGGAGGATTTAAAAAAGCACGGGATGGAGTCATCTACTCTATTTTTAAACATTTTTTTTCCTGCTTCCTTGTGTGTGGGACACCGCAGAAGGACAGGGAATTTTGTTTTCTTAAATCCGTGGCTGGACGAACGTAGAGTGCATGCCTTGCAACTGCAGTTCATTTATGAACTAGAGATCAAGCTTGAATTTTAATTTCCAGCTTTTAGGGATATTTGATGCTTCCCTGGCTATTGAAATTCAGGTGCTGTGCTGTGCCAGGGCGAAAACTGAATGGAAGCAGCCAGAATGATCCTACACAGTGTTTGTGTCATGACTCCAACCATACGATGGCGGGGCTGGGTATTTGCAGAAAGGCAAGGGAGAAAGACACCTGACTGTCAGGGTATAGGGCTCAAGATGTAAGAATCTGATGGAGAAACCATTTTCTATTCTAGGGCATGCAGAGTCCGTGCGTCTTGGTTTTACACTGTTCCCAAATATGCTTCTATGCTTTACCTCTCCTTCTGGTCACTTTGGCATTGTGTTTTTGATCTTTTAAAGAATTCCAGGCAGAGGCGGATCTACAGGGAGGGCAAAGCTCTAAGTGTTGCAAGAAGCCTTACCCTGTCATGTAAATCCCTCCTCTCCCTTGCTGCTGTAGCCAGTAAGCAACGCCAAGATGTTGCTTTTCCCTGTGAGGACTGGCTAAAACAGTGCAGGAGAGGAGTGATTTCCACTGCAAGGTAAGGCTTCTTGCAGAACGTAGAGCTCTGCTCTCCCTTAGATCTGCCTCTGATTCCAGGAATGTTTCCATTGCTTTATAGTCCTTATCTTGTTTCAAAACTAGAAGCAATGCCTCTTGTGGCCTTGCTCCCACAAACGGCAACCTGTGTTGAGTGTTCCCTTTCCTCTTTGTATGTAAAAGAATGTGTGGAATGATGACATTATCATGCCATGTGTTGGCTTCTCTTCTCCAGTAGCGATCAGTAACATGATGTGGGAGCTGGGGGCTTGTAATGACATCACCGTGCCCCTTACAAAGGGTTGCTGTTTTGGATAGTAAGTCTTGCAGTCAGTGTTGCAGTGTGTTTCAGTCTCATTCATCCATGTGAGGATTATGCAAAGTAGATTGCCAGTGACTGCTGCACAGAGGTAGCCTGCTGCGGTGTACAGTGTAACAGTTTGTACAGTGGAACATGTACAAAATTATCTCTAGTACAGTGGTTCCCAAACTGTGGGCCAGGGCCATCAGTGGGTTGCGAGCCCATTTCAGTTGGGTCGTGAAACACCAAGAGCAGCCAGATTGAAAATATGGGAAGATGAGATGCTGGAAAGGGGAAGGCTGTGTGGTTGTAAATAGACTTTTTTTTTCTGATTCACTTTCCTATTGGAAAATGGCTGAGAAGTAACCCAACTTATTGCTGCATTCTCAGGAAAGTAGCAGGTTCTGGTATCACAATGACGGCACTTCCGGCCATGACATCACTTCCGATGGGTCATTTGAAAAGTGGGTTCCGGTGCTAAAAAGTTTGAGAACCAGGGCTCTAGTAGGTGTTTATCAGCAATTTGCAACCTTTTTCATCTCACGGCACGCAGGCACTACAATTGTCAAGGTGCACCATCAGTTTTTTTGACAATGGACGAGACTCACTGCACTGCCCATGAGGGACTCACGTCCCTCAATGGCCCTACTAATAAATGACCCTCCTGCAAACTCCCGCGACACACCTCTGGACTATTCGCGGCACACAGTGGTTGAAAATAACTGCTCAACACACGAAACGGCACTGATTCCGTTCTTCGTCTATTGCTTTGGAACGACATGTCTTCTCAGGGCTGGAACCAGAGCTGGCCCATCCATGAGGCCAACTGAAGTCGTTGATTCAGGCAGCAGGTTGATAGAGGGAGGTGCCCATCTCTGACTACTTGCCCCTGCTGTTCCGCTTCCTCCTCCCTGGAAACGGAATAGACAGACAGAGAGGAAGAAATGTGGAGGAGAGGAGAGTGCTGAGCTCGAACGTTGGAGAGTGGGAAGATCAAGTAATGCAGGGCAGCATTTGGCATGTCTGGTGCAAGGAGATCTTGGGCCGGCCCCCTTTGGAAGGACACCTGTATCCACATATGTGTGAGAAGCATAGCATCAGAATCACTTCTGCAACAAATCTTTTCCCAAGCCTTCATTTCACTGCTCCTCCTCTCCCAGCTTATCCCTGCTATTCACCAGTTGCTGATCACGACCTCCTACCTTGTCTGTCTAATAGAGATTGTAAACTCAGGGCTGGCGCCTGCCACTGTGTCTCAGAAGGTGGAAGCATCAGCGTGGCTCAGGGCATCTTCCACACAAGGCTTAATCTGCCCATGAGCCTCTTGCACAAGTGATGTGAGTGTGTGATCCCTGTTAATTGGGCCAAGAGGCCGTTTTAGCTGTGGGTTCCTGTACTTTTTCCTCTACTGGAAAAGGTAAGGGAGAGCGTTGGGGGAAGCCTGGGGGAAGAGTGAGGGCACAATCCTACGCCTTCTGTTCGGCTGACGCTGGCTGCTAGCGTCAACCAAATGTCAGCAGTGCTGGTGCGAGAGCGCCAACAGGCACCCTGTTTGGCTAGTACAAGAGCGGTTCTGGGCAAGGGGAGGGCGGGAGGGAGGGAGGAGCTGAGCAGGGGGTGGGTGGGAGGCATGCTGGCTTGGGGAGCGGGATGGAGCTGGGATGCGGTCATTAGGCTGTATCCAAACCTCTGGCCCCAGACCATGTGGCCACGATTTGGGCCACGCCGCTTGCTCGGAGCTGCACCTGCTAAATAGCAGGTGCAGTTCTGAGCAAGCCCATCAGGGCAGCTGGCTCCTTCCTGGGGCAAGGCCACGAATGTGGATCCATCGGCCTCCTAACTTGCCTGGATACGGTGCAGGCCTTGCCATTCCCTCACAAGTTAGGATTGCGCCCTGAATTGATTCCACTTTAATGCACGTTGGCCCATTCACATGGGATGCTATCATACTAGTCAGTGGCGTCACTAAAGTTTGCGTCACCCGTTGCAGGAGGTCAGCACATCACACACACACACACACACCCCATGATGGATCTCCTCTTCTCAAACCATACAGAATAAATTACAATACCATATGCACAACCTAAATGCAGTGTTATCACTAGGGTTGGTGTAACCCCCATCAACTTTATTTATGTATTTTACCTATAGTACAGGTCACCAAACAAATTAGTAACCAACAAAAAAACCTGTGGCCAATTTGATGACACACAATTAAATAAGAGTTCTAGTATTAGCTCTGCTACATGAAAAAGAGAACTGACTCATACTAATGCTTTTTTTAAAAAAAATCACAAATTTTACATTAAAAAGTTGTATTTTCAGTTTTTAGTTTTTTGGCCATAGCTTTTGGTAGAATAAAGATATGAAGTTCTGGTTTTTTCATTGAATTCCTTGTGAAATTCTGCATCCAACCATATATAACATGTTGGAGTTATTCTGTAAAACCACAATTTTTTAAAAAAATCATAATTTTTACATTAAAAGTTGTATTTTTGATTTTTAGTTTTTTGGCTGTAACTTTTGATAGAATGAAGATATTTTACTCTGGTATTTTCCATTGAATTCCAGGTGAAATTCCACATCCAACGTTATATAACATGATGGTATTATCTTTTAAAACCACAATTTTAGCAATTTTGGTCCCTGGTGGTGTCACACACACCCCTTGCACGTCACCTGGTGCGGCCCACTCCTGCCCCTCCTATCAATGCCACTGATACTAGTCATTCACCTGCTGCAGCCAAAGACTGCTGGCAGTTATTATAAATACACAAAAGGGCCATCGCATCATGCAGTAAGTGACTTCAAAGGTGGTCCCAGGAGAGAGCCTCCAAAGTAGCAATTCCATTTTGTTCACAGGGCAAAGCTTCTTTGGGCATCCTTGTGCTGCAGTGGTTCTCGTTTGCCTTTGAAGCAGGACCTCAGTGACCACCTCTCTTTGTGTTTGCAGGGAACATTGAATACAGCTGTCCTGCTACCAATGAGTGCGAGATCACAAAACGGAGGCGCAAGTCCTGTCAGGCGTGTCGCTTTATGAAGTGCCTCAAAGTGGGGATGCTGAAGGAAGGTAAGGAGAAGTAGTCATCGCCTTCTCACAACTGAAGAAAACCCCTCAACAAGGCCAGATTGTGTGTATGGGTAGAGGAAGGGGCACAGAGTAATTAGGATTTTGGAGGACTTGGGCGTCACGTTGATCAACCTCTTCGTGTTCTAGTCAGTGTTCTCTTCGTGTTCTAATCAGTGACATGGCTGGGGTGGCTGGTGCCTAGGGTGCGTTGACATAATGATGACATCATGTTGCCCCCCATATCATTGCATTACCCCCCCCCCGCCTCTGGAATGGCTCCAAATTGAGGTGAGGGCAGGTGGGAGGGCCCCTCAATGCTCTGAACATTTGGGCAGTGAGTGCTGATGAGCCCCCCCTCCAGCAGAGAGCTGGGTTAGTCCTGGGGCGAGGGTGCAGCCACACTACACTGCATCACAGGCAGCACAATCCTATACCCCCCTTAGCGCCGGCACTGTGCTCTTGCGCTGGCTGAACGCTGTCGCGAATGTGCCGTAAAGTGTGTCTACATCGATGATACGGCGCTCGGCAGCACCGATATGCGCCAGTCAAGCGTCGGCATTGTTTGGTCAGTGCAGGGCCTCCGCAAGGTGTTCCGGAGGCATTCCGGGGGCATAACTGGGCGACGCAGTGGGTGGAGACAGTGGTTATGATGCAGGTTGGCCATAATGCCATATCCTAATGCCAGTTCCCGGCCATGGTGATTTGGGCCGCTCCTATGCACGTTCCTCTGTGCCTCTATTTGCTGGCGTAGATCCGAGCAGGACCATAGGGGTGACTGGGGCTTACGCGGGTGCAAGGGGAAAACCTCCCCTTGTCCTGGACATTGCTGCTGCTGCCTCCTAATGGGCCTTGGGATATGATCCTGCTATGTTGGCCCTACTAGGCCAGCATAAGGTGGGATTGTGCTCTGACTAGAGTTCTGCTTCAAACCTGGATAAAAATGTTAAATAAGACTAAAGTAACCCTGATCATCCTTTCTCTTCCCACCTTTCTTCACTACAGCTTATCTGCCTTTAATTTGTTGTTCAGTCGCTAAGTTGTGTCCGACTCTTTGTGACATAGACCACAGCATGCCAGGCTTCCCTCTCCTCCACTAGCTTCCAGAGTTCACCCAATTTTATGTTCATTGCTTCGGTGACACTATTCTCATGAGGTGGCCAAAGTAGCTGAGCTTCAGCTTCAGTATTTGTCCTTCCAAGGAGCAATCCTGTAGGATTGACCGACTGGATCTCCTTGCAGTCCAGGGGACTCTCAAGAGTCTTCTCCAACAACATAATTCAAAAGCATCTATTCTTCGGCGCTCCGCCTTCCTTATGGTCCAGCTCTCACAGCCATACATCGCTACTGGGAAAACCATAGCTTTGACTATGCGAACCTTTGTTGGCAGGGTGATGTCTTGGCTTTTTATTAAGTTATCTAGGTTCACCATAGCTTTTCTCCCAAGAAGCAAACGTCTTTTAATTTCATGGCTGCAGTCACCATCTGCGGTGATCTTGGAGCCCAGGAAAATAAACTCTGACACGGCTTCCATTTCTTCCCCTTCTATTTGCCAGGAAGTGATGGGAGTGGTGGCCATGATCTTAGGTTTTTTTTAAATGTTGAGCTTCAAGCCAATTTTTGCACTTTCCTCTTTCACCCTCATTAGGAGGTTCTTTAGGTCTTCCTCACTTTCTGCCATTAGAGTGGTATTGTCTGCATATCTGAGGTTGATATTTCTCCCAGCAATCTTGATTCCAGCTTGTGAATCATCCAGCTCTTCCTTCCTCATGATGTACTCTGCATATAAGTTAAATAAGCAGGGTGACAGTATACAGCCTTGTTGTACTCCTTTCCCAATTTGAAACCAATCGGTTGTTCCATGTCCGGTTCTAACTGTTGCTTCCTGGCCCGCATACAGGTCTCTCAGAAGACAGATAAGGTGGTCTGGTATTCCCATCTCTTCAAGAACTTGCCATAATTTGTTGTGATCCACACAATCAAAGGCTTTAGCGTAGTCAATGAAGCAGAGGTAGATGTTTTTCTGGAACTCTCTTGCTTCCTCCGTGATCCAGCGAATGTTGGCAATTTGATCTCTAATTCCTCTGCCTCTTCGAAAACCAGCTTGTACTTCTGGTAGTTCTTGATTCACATACTGCTAAAGCCTAGCTTGTAGGATTTTGAGCATGACCTTGCTAGCATGTGAAATGAGTGCAATGGTGCGGTAGTTTGAACATTCTTCGGCATTGCCCTTCTTTGGGATTGGAATGTAAACTGATCTTTTTCAGTCTTGTGGCCACTACTGAGTTTTCCAGATTTGCTGGCATATGGAGTGCAGCACTTTGACAGCATCATCTTTTAATATTTTGAGTAACTCAGCTGGAATGCTGTCACCTCCACTAGCTTTGTTGTTAGTGATGCTTCTTAAAGCCCACTTGACTTCACACTCCAGGATGTCAGGTTCAAGTTCAGTGACCGCACCATTGTGATCATCAGAAACAATCAGATCTGCCTTATATAGTTCCTCTGTGTATTCTTGCCACCTCTTCTTAATCTCATCTGCTTCTGTTAGGTCCTTGCCGTTCTTGTCCTTTATTGTGCCTACCTTAGCATGAAATTGTCCTTTGATATCACCAATTTTCTTGAAAAGATCTCTAGTCTTTCCCATTCTATTTTTCCCCTCTATTTCTTTGCATTGCTCATTTAAGAAGGCCTTCCTATCTCTCCTTGCTGTTCTCTGGAAATCTGCATTCAGTTGGGTATATCTTTCCCTTTCTCCCTTGCTTTTGGCTTCCCTTCTTTCCTCAGCTATTTGTAAAGCCTCGTCAGACAGGCACTTTGTCTTCTTGCATTTTTTTCTCTTTGGGATGGTTCTAGTTGCTGCCTCCTGTACAATGTTACAGACCTCTGTCCAAAGTTCTTCAAGCACTCTATCTACCAAATCTAAGCCCTTAAATCTATTTGTCACCTCCACTGTGAATTCATACGGGATATGATTTAGGTCATACATGAAGGGCCTAGGGGTTTTCCCTACCCTTTAAAGTTTAAGCCTGAATTTTGCTATAAGAAGTTCATGATCTGAGCCATAATCAGCTCCTGGTCTTGGATTTACTGCAAGTATAGAACTTCTCCACCTTTGGCTGCAAACAATGTAATCAATTTGATTTCGGTGTAGACCATTTGGTGAAGTCCATGTGTACAGTTGTCACTTGTGTTGTTGGAAAAGGGTGTTTGCTATGACTAAAGTGTTCTCCTGAAACGCTATTAGTCTTTGCCTTGCTTTGTTTTGTACTCCAAGACCAAACTTGCCTGTTATTCCTATTACCTCTTGACTTCCTACTTTAGCATTCCAATCCCCTATGATGAGAAGGACATCTTTTTTGGGTGTTAATTCTAGAAGGTGTTCTAGGTCTTCATAGAAATGGTCAACTTCTTCCTCTTCAGCATCAGTGGTTGGGGCGTAGACTTGGACTACTGTGATGTTGAAAGTTTTGCCTTGGATTTGAATTGAAATCATTCTATCATTTTTGAGATTATACCCTAGTACTGATGTTCTCACTCTCTTGTTCACTATGAAGGCTATTCCATTTCTTCTAGTTTGTTTAGTCAGAACTCTCTACTACGACCTGTCCATCTTGGGTAACCCTACATGGCATAGCTCACAGCTTCATTGAGCTACACAAGCCCCTTCGCCACAACAAGGCAGTGATCCATGAAGGAGCTGCCTTTAATAGACATGTCCAAATTGAATCCTGGGATTCTTTGGGCAGATGTACCAGTAGCCTGTTATGTAGGACTCGTGACATCTACTAGTGTCTGACCTGGCTTACCAGGCGCCTCTCAAACTCCTAACATATTAATAGCTGAAAAAAAGCATGGCAATCCAATGACCGTTCCTGTTTGCCGCAAGTCGGCACAGACAATACTGAGCTCAATGGACCAAGAATCTGACTCAACAGAAAGGATAACTAATGAAGAGAGCTCCTCAAATGTGTTGGCCATCAGCCAAATCTTCTGACTCTTAACCTGGAACAAACCAGCATGGCCCACACTGAATCCTCTAGAGAGGGTACATCTTGCAACGCAAACAGCATTGGGTCTTGCTAAATGGGAGAATTTGGTCTCTCATTTGCATATGCATATCTGACCACTTTTTAAAACTGTTGGGAGTTCACAGTTCATGTCGCTGGCTTCTGAACCCTTTTGAATTCACTACATGACAAACAGATGCAGAAGAAAATGAAGTGCGTACTCAGTAATTTTTGCCAAACAAGGGATCAACATGGAAGACAAACAGTAGAAAATTGTGTGCATGAACATAAAATGATGGCTGTCTGTGGCCGCTAGCGATGTCCTCATGAGCCCATTGCTAGAACAGGGAAGGAGGAAAGGTTCAGTCCAGTCCCCTACTTAGGATTAGTGCCCTGCTCTTAAAACTGTCTCAGGAAACTTTATGAACATAGGAAGATGCCTTCTATTGAGTCAGACTGTTGGTCCACCAAGTATTGTCTACACCAGTGGTTTCCAAAACTCCCTTTGTGTCCCAAGCGGAGCTTACTGTTCCGCTGTGGGGCCATTCCATTTTCAAGCAGATCTTGTCCCAGGAACACTCTGAGCAGTCGCATCTATCACCCTGCATCCCAGAAGGCTGTGCAGAAGGATATCTGGGCAGATGCAACTGCTTGGAGCAACCCTGGCACAAGATGAGCTTGAAAATGGAGCTCCACTACACTGGAACAATAAGTGCCACTCACAGGAAGGAGGGAGTCTCCAAACACAGGATCCAGCCTGTGGGCCAGGGTTTGGCATGGTGGCCGACGGCAGCAGTCTCTAAACCATGGACTGCTGCGTGCAAGGAAAGCCTTCCCCATCGTGAGCGGCCGGATCATTCCGTCGTACAGCTGTTCCGTTTTCAAGTCAATCGGCTGGCAGGGATGCTTTGGGCATTCACGTCTATGCCTGGCACCCTGCTGCACAACCTTCTGGGATGCCCAGGCATAGACACAAATGCCCAGAGGATCCCTGCCAGCCATTTGGCTTAAAAATGGAGTGGCTAAGTGTCAGAATGATCCGGCCGCTCACAATGGGCTTTCCCCAGATGCCGGATCTGGCCCGCAGGCCATAGTTTGGAGGCCCCTGGCTACGCTGACATGCAGAGGCTCTGCAGGGTTTCAGACAGCTGTCTGAGACTATAGATCCACTCTGCACCGGAAACCATGCCATGTGTGAAGTGGCCTTCACCTTCCTGCTCTTTGTAGACGATTGGTAGCAGAATCGAATAAAGGCTCTCACAACCCTCAGCATTTTCCTCAACATTTATTTTAAAGAAATGGTTGAAGTGTTGCATGCTCCCTTATGTATCAAGCAGAACTCTTTACTGAATGCTGGGGTGTTTACTGTAGAGTGTGGGATCCCCTTAGTCCTGCCACAGGTGCAAAGAAAGTTTGATAATGGTGTATTTGTTCTGAGAGGAGCTCGGCGTTTCTGGTTGTCCCTGAGCAGGTGGTCTCCTTTGCCCTGTATGCTCAGCCTGCTGTCGCACTCAGCCTATTGATCTGCTCAGTGTTGTCTGAACAGTGCTTGGCTCATCCCCTCTGCTCCTTCCCCCCCTTCGCCTCATCCATTCAAGGTGTGCCATTGGGAATTCAATGGCAATTAAACACATTCTTATGGATTGGCTTCAGAGCTTTGTTTCCTCAAGTTCCCCCCGGAATAGAAGGATGGGGTCAGGGAGGAAAGGTAGCATTTGCAACTCTCTGCATCAATGTACTTGGGAAGGCACAGCTGCCTGAGACGAACCCACTGAAACGCTATCAGCTAGAGAGTGCTGCAGGCCAGCACATTTCAGCCAAAGCAGGCAGACTGCCATTGTCGGAGCCAGAAATGAATTGGAAGCTGTAGTGTTTTCCTCAGAGGTGTTGCAAGAGTGATAAAAGCTAGTGCTGGTGTAGTAATGTAGATTTTTAAGCCTTTTTTGGCCTTTTGATTGCCTGATTCTATCTGCGGTGAAATCTCTCTGTCTCTCAACCATTGCTCTCCTGACATTGGTGAGGTCAGACCTGTGACCCTGCATGACCTTGCTTTAGATTAGGAAGATGATGGATTCAGGGAGAGAGATTAGCCTGCTTTGAAGGTGGGTGAGTTGCCTACTGATGTGTTGTCCTCTGGAAATACCAATGGAAGAAAGGATGACATCTCTCCTGATCCCCTTGGATATTTCCATAGTTCTTTCCCTCTGTTGCTCTTTTTTTTTTTTTAAATACTAGATCGTATTTATTCCAGCATGTCTTCATTTAATCTAGTTATGGCTCAGGTTTTTTTTTTCTTCCTTATTTGATAGGATGTTTTGCTGTGGCACTTCAGAATAGGATATTCCAACACTAGAGTTATGCTTTTTCAAACGTAGCTTGCAAAAATTGCATGTATAGTAGCATGATTTGTGCAAGTGTAAAAGATCTGTCTTAGGACAATAGTTACTGATGTGATTTGCCAGGACATGGGATTGGACCCATGTCTCTGTGTCCAAGTCTGTACTAGCATGGATAACAAACTGATTAGTGAGGCTGTTGCTGGACATCATGGCACATGCATGGCTGCCCTGTGTCTCTTCCTACACTGCTTCCCCAGTCACATTCAGTCATGCACAATTGATGATGGGAGGTCATTGAGTTGTGAGTTTCTCCACCCCAAAAGTAGCAGCCAGTGAAGTGGAGCAGCAACATTATCTGTGCAGTGACATCACATTTCATGTAATATAGTGTGAGTCTGAAAAGGGAGTGAGAGATGGAGGAGGAGACATGGGGCTGCTGCTTTTGGGGGCAGTGATGAGTAAGTTGTAACATCTACTGCTAGTCCATAATAATGTAGGTATCCACAAGGCTGTAAACTCTTGTTACTGCTATCTATCACTGAGATAATCAGTTATCATGATTATCTGGCAATATTATTTTTAAAATGATAATAGCAACAACAATAATAAATCATTATCAAACAGTATTTATATACCGCTTTTCAACACAAATGTTCACAGAGCAGTTTATAGGCGAATAATAATAAAGTTAAATGGCTCCCTGTCCCCAAAGGACTCACAATCTTAAAAAATGCAGGACACCACCAGCAACAGCCACTAGAAAAGACACTGTGCAGGGGTGAAGAGGGACAATTACTCTCCCTCCACTAAATATAAGAGGAACACCACTTGAAAAAGTGCCTCTTGCCCAGTTAGTGGTAATTTTAAAAAGTGCCTCTTACCCAGTAATAAATGTTACGTTGTGAGCACTTTGGGATCAGAACCATTTTTTCATATATATTTTTTGCTAGGTAAAATTCTTTGTGAAGTTTGTAGAAAAGCAACATTTCAATATTCCTAATAATAATACTGTGAATTCAGTCAATGCAATTGTATAAAAATTGAAATCAATTCAGCAATGGGAAGAAAATTATGTAGTTTTTGAGTATTTGGTCTCCAAGGAATCAGCAGTTTTCTGGGAAGAGCAAATCCATAACTGTTTGACTTTCTGCACAGATGTACAGAATTGGTTGGGGATTTTAGCTTATAAGGAGTTAGTTGGTTTTTTCCTGCCTCTTCTTCCTATGATTCCATTAGGTCATCCATCCCCTCCATCTCCTGGTCGATGCAGGATTGTTCCCACTTGCACATTTGATGGTCTTATATCCAGGCCAGCTTTAGAAGTTCCCAGTGAAGGGACTTCCCTTGTGGAGCATCTCTTGTGTTTTCACTGCTCAGAAGTGATAGTCAAGCGAATATTCAGATTTACTTTTCCTTTCAGAATTTCTTCCATTATATTGCACTCCTATTCCTGTCTTCTGTGATCATGCAAAATTATTATCCTCTTTGTCTATTTTCAAAAAATGTTGGAAGTACCCACCTCATCTACAAAAACTAGGGAGATGGGATTGATACTAGAGTCATTACAGTTATCTTTTCATTTTAAATAGTTATTTTTGGATTCTGTTCTTATTTGTTAGTTTTTATACTGATTCTGCCCTGTAACTAGTTAAAATCAATCCCGTAAATAGTTTTTTAGAAACAATTTTGCTGAAAATGCTAAGGAAACTACTGATCTTTTCAAAAGTTTGTGAAGATTTGGTGTTAAAACAATCTAAAATTCAGCTAAATTATCTGAGAGCTTTGGCCAATTTCTGCCTATGAAGGATACCATATAATTTTGGATTGTGATCAGTGATTGCAGTTTGGAAAATGTACAGTCTAACAGCCCAATCCTATCCTCCCCTCCCCAGTGGTGCAGCCATTCCCAAAATGTGTACACTGTATCCAGTGAGGGAGGGGTTGATTAGGAGGGGGAAAGGGGGATTTAAATGCATCATGCTCCATGATGGAGCTTCTCAGACCTGTTCAAGTGGTTTCACTGGAGAAAGTCCAAGAAGAGAAAGGGGTGGAGACGCTGCCCATGGAGAAAATAGACACACTGGCCATCACGGAAGAATCCAGCCCCTTCTGCAGCCTCTCCACTCCACGATCCACACCGTCTCCACCCAGTTTTTGCTCCTCACCGCCCCATTCCAGCCACCGCCTCCTGCCTCGCCTGCTGGCTTACCTACTCTGGTTGGTGGCCGTGATTCTCTAAAGCATGCAGAAAGGCTCCAGCCTTCCCACTGGCGCTCAGGCAACACACTAGTCTGTACATGGCCAGGACATGCTTTATGGGTGCTTTGAGGCAGTCACTGCCAGTGGAATGTGCATTCCAATCCACTGGTGCCAGAGCTCAATAGGATTCAGCTGTAGGTCATCCTGGGGTAAGGTCGGAAGTGTCATCACAAGCATAATTGCATGCTGGATGTGTTTTTTAAGCTGCTATAAGGCCAATATTTCTTCTTGTTGTTCAGTCGCTAAGTCGTGTCTGACTCTTCGCGACCCCATGGACCACAGCACACCAGGCCTCCCTGTCCTCCACTTGCTTCCCAAGTTCATCCAATTTCATGTTCATTGCTTTGGTGACACTATCTAACCATCTCAGCCTCTGCCGCCCCCTTCTCCTTTTGCCTTCCATCTTTCCCAGCATGAGGGTCTTTTCTAAAGAGTCCTCTCTTCTCAGGAGGTGGCCAAAGTATTTGAGCTTCAGCTTCAGTAACTGTCCTTCCAGGGGGCAATCAGGCTTGACTTCCTGTAGGATTGACCGATTGGATCTCCTTGCAGTCCAGGGGACTCTCTTCTCCATAATTCAAGCACCTTGCAATTTATGTGGAGTTCACTGGTATTGGAATAAAAAATTTGAATTCACTTCAAAATGGATCTGGAAAATTCAGGGACTAAGTGCCCTCCAAATGTTCTTGCTAAATACTTCCAGTTATAGGTTTAGGGGCCATTAGCAGCTTTGGAACCCAGCTGAGAACAGTACTGAAACCAAGCTGGGGGGTTTGAAGGGGAAGTGGGCAGCAGGATACCCAAACCACCTCCGGCCTCTCGAACGCCTCCATCCCCAACAAATTGTGGCTAGTGTTTACACACTAACAAATGATTTTGGTATTCCCCAAAAGGCAAAGATACAATTAAATACATGTTTTCATATTTATATACTGTATATTGTTGTTTCTTTATGGAGGTATACATGGCCTTTCATCCTTACAACAACCCTGTGAGGTAGGTTAGACTGAGAGGTGGTTAGGGGTCCAAGGTCACCCAGTACGCTTCATAGCTGAGTGAGGAGTTGAATGCAGGTCGCCCTGGTCCACGCCCAATATTTTAACCGTGGCACCATGCTGGCTCTTTTGAGATAAGCAGCAGCAAATAGGGGCTGCCCCTGGTAAACAGGGACAACTGGAACTTGTGCATCAGGTGACTTGAAGGGAAAAATGTTAGGGTCCAAAGGGACACTTTAAGCCTATGAAAGCTTATCCCTATGATGCACATAGCACTGCGGGTTGGTTATGGCAATGCAGAAAGTGAATGAGAAACAGAGGCAGGAAGGGAGCAGAGCGAGCGATCAATACAATTCTCAGATATCCTGGCCACTTTGCTTAAGAGAGCCCTAATCGATGTGGTGCAGCTGAGGGAATGAATGTGCACTGGGCTATCTCAGATTCTTCCATCATGACACTGCAAAGTGGAAACTCCCTGAGATAACTACAACATGTGGATAAAACACTATGGAAAAGTACCCATGTAAAACCTGATATATAAGCCAAGAGCACATGTATTCAGTGTGTTTGCTTTTTAACTTGTAGTTATCATCCTTTTCCCAGCACATCACAGTTATATCCATTTGGCATCCTTGTTCATTGTCCCAGGAGAAAAGCTATGGAGTAAAAGATCTTGAAAGTTCTACTCATGCATGTACTGGGAATCTTATATTGGACCATATCTATGTTATACTGGGTGCCACCTTTATCATATAGCAACAACTCTAAGGACCAGAACACATGGAAGGTTAGCCTGTAAGTCAGCAAGATGTATTTGTTCATAAAACATTTGGTACTCAAAAGTGTTAATATTTGGACAAGAAATTCTATATGAACTGTTGCAAAAAAAGTTTTCCAACTTCTTCTTTTGTATTTATATACTGCTTTTCAACAACAACAAAAATTCATGAAGCAGTTTACAGACAAAATCAAATAATTAAATGTCCCCCAAAGGCTCACAATATAAAAAGATGCAGAAGAAACACTAGCAAACAACCACTAGTAAAGATGACTGAAGGGGGACATGATTGAGACACACAAAATGATGCATGGGAAGGATGCATCATCTTTTCCCTCTCTCAGAACACCAGGACTAGATGGGCCTTTGGTCTAATCCAGCAGGGCTCTTCTTATGTTAGCCCAGCACCCCCTCCCATAAATAAAGACGCCAGACAGTGCTTGGATCTAAACTGGACCACTTTATTAACCTTTTACAATTTGCAGCAAGTTTCAATAATCACTAACAAAAAATTGTGTGCAGGGACTACCCGGGGAAGAGGATCTAGCTGCCTATCTCCCCAATCTCGTAGGGCGATCACCCAACTTGAGGCTGGCCTCAGTTGTCGACTGCACTAGCCCTTCATTGCTGCCCCCATTGGGGGCAAGGCAGTCAAGCAGTCCGGCCTGCAGGTTGAACCTCACAGCCCCGGACTACTCAGTTGGAGGGGGCCAGCGGACCACCTCATCAAGCCGGTCAAGCATCATCAGAGCGATCCGCCTTACCTCCCAACCTTGCTGCCTTGGTTTGGATACCGAGATAACATTCTAGCCTACCCAACCCTGCGCACTTCCTGCCACAGGGAAGGTCAGCCTAGTGCTTGGCCTTCGCCCACCCATTCAAAATAAAATCCTTAATGCCCTGCTGTAAACTGTGTAAAAACTAATTGTTACCCAACTGTGAGAGATGAACTCCATCGCTGTGAAACAGGGCCGGTTGATTGAACTGAATACCAGGGTGCTGAATAACTGCACCTCCCAGTGACACAACAGTCCTCCCCAGGTAAGTGTTCATCCGTTTCCGAGCTACATCTATCCTGTGTACACTATGCACCCCTCGCCAAACCCAGCAAGGTAGAAGCCTGGACCAAACGATAACCAAACCTGGGAACCACTGGGCCAGCCATGCAAAATCCTTCCAAGCCTGGAGCCTTAATGAGATGGTAATCCTACGGCCCAGGTCGTTCTTGCCGAGATGAAGTACAATTACCTGAGGAGGGGGGTTCACCCTCACAAACTCTAACACTGCTGGCAGAAACTGCCCCCAGCGCATGCCTCTCTTACCAACCCGGGCAATGCTGGCCCACTCCCCAAGCCCCAGCTGGGAGCCAAAGTTGCCAGCCAGTGCTCTCTTTTGAGCCCAGAACACTAAAGAGTGGCCATAGATCAGGACCCTCACTCATAATGGCTGAAGTCCACCTGTTGGGACAAAGAAGTCGGCGTGAGCACTTGATCAACATGAAACATGCCAAGTGGCAACCGAAAATTGGGAGCCCTGCAGGGAACCCGTCAAGGCCGGCGAACCGGTCAACACTCCCACCCCCATGGGGGAGACAACTGCACAGGGTGAGAGCAGGTCACACAGCCCCCCACCAGAGAGCCATTCGGCCTGGAGAGACGTTCAGCCTGGTCTGCTTCCCGCCGCCCCCTCCCCACCCTATGTCTCGTTTGCACTGCAAGGATACAAGGTGGCTGACCGGCCCACTGCAGCTACTTTACAGCTCAGTTGGCTCAGCCCAGCTGCTCCTCCATCACTCCCCAGGCCACGCAAGCCCGCACTGCTGCCGGCTCTGCTGCCTGAAGGAGCGTCCGCTCCTAAGCTCTCCACCCGGCTGTGCTGCTCCCACGCAAGCAGCAGGAAATCAATGTGCTCCAAGGCCCCAGCCGCCCAAGGGAGATGCTTCAGGACTGGGTCCGCCGCAGCCCGCATGCATGTCCTCCCTCTTTGCTGATCTGGCATGAACTGAGTGGCCGAGCACATGCGCGCCTGCTTCTTGTCTGCTAGTCCTGCCTCCCCCTTTAATGCAGCCAATCACTGCAAGCCCTGTGCTGGCTCTCGGGGAGGGGCCGGGCCAATTCTCTGCCAGCACCAACATGGTGCTAACAGCCTTTCTTATGACACTGTACTGAGGTTTAAGGGGACACTTACTCTCCCCCTGCTAAATATAAGAGGAGCATCAATTGAAAAGTGATTTTGCTTGATGACCAACTGGAATGATTTTGCTTGATGATAATTAAGAACTAAGAACTTTTCTACATTCAGTGAAATCATGGGGTGGAGTACGTTTCAGATTGCAGATTCTATTTTGAATGTTTCCCATGTAAAAAAAATAAATCCATGCCTACATCCAGGAGAGGATTGAGCGGGAACGTTTGATTGCTGTAGTTTTAGTTCCTTGCAGACAGAGAGATTTTTGGTGAGGGAAATGACATGGAAGTAAAGGGTTAAACACTCTGTACCTCCTTGACACAGTCCTGATCTGGATCAGGATCCCATACTGCTGCTGTTTTAAAGTAAAAATAAGCCTCTCATTAGACTATATAATGCATTTGACATTACATCTCATTTGGCCCAAAACGTTCTAAAGTAGAATACTAAATTCACCCAGAGAGAAAGAATTGGTTCAATTGTTTTGGCCAGGAGAGCTTGACCTTCAAAAGGGTTTAGTCGTAATTTGGTATATTTGCATTTTGGAAGACAGTTGATCATATTCTGCTAGTACTTTATCTGTCAAGAAATTTCAGAAGAGAGACTAACTGGGAACTGCAATAAATGAGATCACACCTCGGATGTAAGCTCTTTGGATAAGGTCTCTTTCAAACCCATTTTCTGACAGTGCATTGAGGTCATAACTCTTACGATTATGACCTTAAAGAGCATTGGTGCAGAAAAATGCCATTGTTTTCTGTACATTCACCAATGAAAGGGAAAGCTGCTGCTGCTGAAGGCTTTTGTAGCAGTTCACCTGGTCAGAGCAACACAAGCAAATGATGCTTAACATAGGGGATCCAAGAGAGTCCTGCTGCCAGTTTCTCCACGGAAATCCTTTCTTTGAGAAAGGCTGGGAGTCTGTTTGTAAGGACCCCTGGAAAACTAAGGGCACAATCCAAGGCCCTGTGTTGGGCCGACGCTAGCTGCTAGTGTTGGCCCAACAACAGCAGCGCTGGTGCGAGAGCGCTGACCAATATCCTTGTGTCAGCGCTGCTGCCATTGGGCCAATGCTAGCAGCAGCATCGGCCCAACAGCGTTGACTGAAATCCATGCTGTGCTGCTCCTGTGCCAGCCAAGTTTGGCTGGCACAAGAGCGGTTCTGGGTGGGGGGAGGGGGGAGGGTGAGCTTTTCTGGGTGGTGGTGGCTGGGCTGGGAGGCATGCTGGCCCAGGGAGGGGGCTGGAGGGGGGCTTCCGCCCCGGGCCACGCAGCATCCTTGACTCTGTTCCTGCTAAGCAGGCACAGATCCAAGTAGCCTATTAGTGCAGCTGGTAACTACCCTGGGGTAAGGACACGCACATGCCCTTGCCCCAGGGAGGCTCCTGCCTGCTCCCAAGTTGTGCTGGATACAGCGCAGGCCCACTGGCCTGCCTGTTCCAGCGCACCTTAGGATTGTACCCTAAGAGAAAAACAGAGTTGGGAACAACTCACTGAGCTTCAGCCTGAATTGAGTCTCCGTCCCTCCCCGCATCTTGACTCGTGCACAAGTCCTAGTATACGCCCATGATGACTCAATTTGTGGAAATTCACAAGTCACTTTGACTTGAGTTGAGCCTATTTACTCCCTCCACACACCAAAAAAGTGAAGGTGCTGGGGGGGGGCATGTTCTCGGAGTTGTCTTTTTATACTCCTCTAACATTCCTGTGGGCCAGTGATGTGCTGTTGAAAGTCCTTCACTCTGTCAACAGCCATTTCATTTATGTAAACAAAAAACAAAACAAAAGCCAGGCTGACCTGTTACTGTTACTTGAGCGAGTGTGGCTGCAGCAAGTGCAGGAAAAAAGCAGCTGCATACAAACTGCCACGACAAAATCTCTCCCTGCTCCATTCACAACTCCCAATATACACAGAGGAGAAAAAGAAAAAAAACTTGTCCTGGCCAGTCATTCAGTGAGGATTTTTTCCCCTCTCAGGAGGAAGATCAGGATTGAAAGAGGACTCGATGACTTGAGTTCCTGAGGCTGCGGACTCATTTCTGAACCAGTGGCCCGAGTTACGGGTTAATGCCCGAGTCATGGACGCAGTTGACTCAAGTGAACACGAGTCAGGGGAAAACGCACATTTTTGCAACTCGAGTCACCTGACCTCAGTTTCCATCTCTGGAAAAAAAGGGAGAGGCAAGAGAGGAGGAGGGGCTATGTGTTGACACTGGGTTGAAACTAGTGCTGACACTGGGTTGTTGAGGGTCCTAGAACCCTGCACAGGGCCCCCATCCCATGGCTTCATTGGGTGCTCACTGCTGCTGGTACTGAGGGGCCAGAGGTGAGCATGGCCAAGTGGGCCCTCTGTGGTGCAAGGGACTCAGTTAGTGCCCACCTTGTATTGACAAATCCCTGACGTTACCCCTGCCAAATGCAACAAATTCATGACAAAGAGACGTGCTTAAGAAATTTTTTTGTGGGTGGGTGGCTAAGTTTGTAAGCAGAGTGGATATAGTAGCTCTTAAATTATCCAGTGTTTTCTTCCTGTTTGGATAAATAAACGTGTTAGATAACTTGTGGGCACAGCCGGCCTTAGACCAATGTGGCCTATGCCATTACACTGGGCCCTGTGCTTTGCGAGTGGATCACTTGCTACCTCAGCCAGGATCTCCATGGGCTATAAGTCAGTGAAGCAAGTGGAACAATGCCTCATTGGGCCTCCCCACCTGGCATGAAATGGGCCTCCCGGAAGCTGTTGGCAATGACATAATCTGCGGCAATGACCCTGCTCTGAATGGGGTCGCACTCCCTCTAAAGGAGCAGGTTCGCAGCTTGGGGGTTCTCCTGGATTCACAGCTGCACCTGGAGTCTCAGGTGTCAGCGGTGGCCAGGGGAGCCTTTGCTCAGCTTCGGCTGATCCGCCAGCTGTGACCGTACCTGAGCTGTGCGGACCTGGCCACAGTGACCCATGCCCTAGTGACATCAAGATTAGACTATTGCAATGCGCTCTACGTGGGGCTGCCTTTGAAGACGGTCCGGAAATTACAACTAGTACAGAACGCGGTGGCTCAGGTGGTTGCTGGGGCATGTCGGTTTGACTCTGTCGGGCCGTTGCTTCGGCGACTACACTGGCTGCCGGTTCTGTTCTGGGCCCAATTCAAAGTGCTGGTTTTGACCTTTAAAGCCCTATACGGCTCGGGCCCAGGGTATTTGAGGGACCGCCTCCTCCCATATAATCCTACCCGTGCTCTGAGGTCATCTGGGGGGGCCCTTTTGACTGTGCCGCCACCAGGAGCGGTGAGAGGGGTGGCGGCCAGGAATAGGGCCTTCTCGGTGGTGGCACCCCAACTTTGGAATACCCTCCCCTTAGAGTTAAGAACTGCTCCCTCTTTGGCGGTATTTCGGCGGGGGCTGAAGACCTTTTTATTTCAGCAGGCTTTTAGTTGCTGACAGGCTGGCTGGTCTTTGTATTGTATTTTTTGATATTCTGTACTTTTATGACCCGTGGGATGACTGTTTATACTTTTTATATTGTATTTTATATTGTTTTTAATTGCTGTTTTTAACTATGATGTTTTATTTTGTTTTTGTAATGCCGCCTTGAACGCCTTCGGGCGGAAAGGCGGGGTAAAAATTCAATAAATAATAATAATAATAATAATAATCACATCACCACCAACTATTTCTGAGTGATGCACTTCAAGAGCAGCACGACAACTGCTCTTCTCACCATGGTTGTATGATGAGTGGGGGCTCTGTGGGGTGTGTGCGGCCCCTTGGCAATACCCCACCTTGGGCCCCTCCTGGAGCCGGCCCTGCTTGTGGGTCCATGAAGGTGACCAGCAGGACAATCCTATATACGTCTACTCAGAAGTTACATTTACAGAAGTTACAAACCCCTGCTGACTGGGCAAGAGGCACTTTTTCACGTGGTCCTCCCATTCCAGGGAGTGGGGAGAGAAGCAGTGGAAGCATGCAGGAGGACAGAGGTGGGCACTCCCACCAATCTGCTGCCTGAAGCACCCGCTTGAGCTGGCCTCATGGATGGGCCGGCCCCGCTCATATAGCTCTGACAATACAATCCTATGCATGCCTACTCAGAAGTAAGTCCCATTTTGTTCAAAGGGGCTTACTCCCAGGAAAGTGTGTGTAGGATTGCATCCTTAATCACTCATCATATTTGCAGCAGTGATAACACATCAACCCAAAGTTCTTGAAGTTATTGTTTTGTATAGACAAGGGCAGCCTCATTCTTTTTAAAAAAACTTGCCATCAGCTTATGCTTTATGATTAGGGATGCTCTTATGTGGGGTGCCACCACCTTTTTTTTATCCACAGTTCCTCTTGCTTTATATACACAGAATTTCAGCAGGTGAGGCGTTCAACTTGAGTACTTCTCTTCATGTCAGGAAAAGTTTCCGCTCCCGAGTTTCTTGTGTATCTGAGATGTAGATTTTAAAAGCAGAAGAGCACTGCCGGATAAAAGGTGGTGGCCAGCCCTAGTTCGTACACTGCTTCCGTGAACACCAGCAGTCTCAATCCAGCAACGTTTGACAGTGTTCTAGTTCAGCCATCACAGCAATGCTATCTGCTGCACTCAAACAGTGAAGGATTCATTTGAATAGCGAAAATGGCCCTCTACATTTTCTCTTTATGTATCTTTCAGTAGCACACAACAGTTCTAGTACTCCCCTCTGCCTCCCAAGTGTTTCCCCCTTCCCACCCCCCACCCCCAGCATCCATTCCATGTGTTTTTCTGAAGGATATTTGATTTCAGTGAAAGCTCTGCTGACATCCATGCAATGTGCTTGCGCTTTCTCTTTGTGCTTCCTGGGAAGGATGAGGACTCCTCCGGGGATTCTGGGTAATTGGGTTAGTGGCCAGCTCATGTCAGGAAATTAAAAGGCAGCCCTGATCAGGTTGCTGCTGCATGGGGTTTAATGGCTTTGTATTTACGGAGTTTTCTGCCTTTAGCCTGGGCCAGAAATATCATTTTTCCAAGGCATTCAAATGAACAAAGGAAATGGGGGAAGTTCCATCATGAAAATGCATGTGTGTTTTAAAACCAAAATGCACAAAAAAGAATTAAATGTTCCAAGCTCAAATGTTACCAGCAGTATCCCACTGCCAGTGTCCCAGGTGCTTAGCATGGGGCGTACCGCATCGTGTCCTCTTCCTTATATCTCTAGATCTCTGTATGGAATTGATATCCTGTATCTATGTTCTCTCTTTGGGCTGTTATGATGAAGATCCATCATAATGCATAGGGGTGGGGATTCTGATGGCAGTAGTAGCACAGATATTGTGGCAGTAGCAGGGCTGGTCTTCCCATGAAGCAGAAGCTTATGGACTGCACATTTTCAGTTATATTTTCCATGTCCGTGCATATACACATGGACATGCATTTGGAAGAGAAACAAGAGATGACAGTGGAGCAGGAAAGTTTTCCAGTCTTTTGCAGGACTCAGGAGTCACACTTGACTTTATACCTGTGAGGCTACCAGACACGTCCTTCAAAGGAATGACCCACCACAACCCTATGCTTATCACAAGGGTGTGGATGGGGCAGCAAAATACAGGTTGAGTATCCATTATCCGGACTGCTTGAGATGGGAAGGTGTCTGGATTTCAGATTTGTCTGGATTTTGGAATAATTGCATAGATATAATGAGAAATGCTTCCTCTTGCTCTCTTCACTGTTGCCCATGTGGGTGTCTGCTGGCCTCTTTGACAATATTCAACAATGTCTGTATAGGCACACACCACGGAGCAGAGAAAGAACTTACAGCTTGTACATGGGAATGAGCACAAGACCTTCAAGTGTTCATACTACAGGAAGTTTTTTTTTTAAAGACTTGGACAAAAATGTCTAGATTTTGGAATAGTCTGGATTTTGGCTGTCTAGCTAAGGGATCATCTACCTGTACACAACAGCTTCTGAAGCGTAGCACTGCTCTAGTAGGTTGGGGAAAAGCAGGAAGGGGATTGATGATGCAGAAAAATGTTGAAACACATATGGACACACAATGTGCACATTTGCAGATGCAGACATGCAAGCCATACAGTGCCCCCAGGATCAGAAACAGAATGGATTGGTCAGGCTCCTACCCTGTCATTGGGACTTAACAGAGAGGAATGCACGTCTCGCAAATTCAATATGACAGCTAATATTGGGCCTGGGCTGCGCTTCCCACTGTCCAGGGCTTTGCTGTATGGAGCTTTTACGGGTATTTTTAGTCTCCAGCAAAGACAAAAAGAAACTAAACCTGATGGCTTGAACTGCTTCCTCTGCGCACTCGGCTATTTTTACTTCTGACAGACTGGGACAGCATCCAGCATTAAAAAAAATGCTTGAATTATCTGACTTCCATTAAGAAAAAACCTCCCCAAGCCTGATCTTATCAAGTCAGTGAGGGGACATCTGATCTCAAACTTGTTGGACAGATGTCTCTTGGCAGGGCCACACTGGAGAAATGCGGAGCGCTTGAACAGATCAGCAGAACAGAAGCTCTTGTGCTGCAGAGGGTTTGTCCTGGCACGGACCGGCTTTGAAGGACTTCTGGAGCATGAGTGGCACCAACAGGAAGATGAGAAAACTGACAGTCTTATTCGAGGCATGAGGAAAGAGCAGGTTTGGGATGAACATGGCTTTTTTTTTTTTTTTCCATTTGCAGCTATGCATCATGGTGACTGGTTTTCCAGAGTCAAAAATAAGCAGAAAGGAATCAGAGAGTGAAAGCATGATGAGAAGGGAATCCCTTGTCTATTATTTCCAACAGGGTCAGAAAGCAGGGGGGCAAGTTGCACATCCTCCAGTGTTTTGCGGATTAAAATAGGGATGCATTTGTGACACCCCAATTCTCAAACCAGAGATCACTTTCGAGTTCCTCTTCCCCTCTCATTATGCATTGTGAAAGACTCTGCTCCACCTTCTGTAGTCATTTACACAGTGATTGAGTAAATGTGAACTTAAAAGCCAGGTGGGGGTTTGGACTTTTCATTAAAGATATACAGTACTAGAAAAGCCTAATTGTCTTAACTATATCATCAGTGGTTCAAAATATGTCCGCAGCAGCCGCAGTGTGGGAATGGGCAGGCTGTGCCCTGCATGGTGCCTTAGTAGTCATGTGCACGCATGTACTGAAGAGATAACATGATTCCACCCATCAATTTAGGGATTTGACTTGCGACTTGCACAAAGAACAGTTGAGCAAGGTTCAAGGCAACAGAAGAATAGAAACAAAATTCGGACCAGAAAATAGGGGTTCCCCAAGGTAATAAGGATAGTTGGAGCATATGATGGGGATTGGGTGAAATGGAGAAAAATTGCAAAACTGACATGTGTATTCATTGCACTTGTAGCCTGTTCTTCATCTAAAGCAGCGGTGGCCAACCCACAGCATGCCATGTGCCACTGTTTATGTAGAGAATTTTGAATGTGCCAGGGAAACCCAGTTATAACAGAGAGGTGGAGAAATGGCTTCCAGGGGCTGCCTCCATCCTGCAGGCTTTATGTTTGACACTCCTGTGCCATAACATTATCAGGTAGGGCCTTCTCATCCACATTTCCCATCCACTATTTCTCAGCTGGAGGGAAGATAAGTGCCCTTTGTTTAGCTTAAACAAGTTCTTTTAATCAGCAGTCAGCATTTTTTTTAAAAAAGAATCTTTTACCATGGCAATGCAGTGGCAGGCCTTCTCACAAATTGCTATCAATTAGCTCTGACTAAGGGCGTCATCCTAAGGCGCCCATCGCACCGACTCTACGTCATAGCATCAGCGCGACACACGTAGCGCTGACACAGGGGCGCCGATCGGCATCTCCGCGTTGGCGCTCTAGCAAAGGGACCGGCACTGCCTGCAGCTCCAGTCCCATTGCGCCCGCGCTAAGCCTCCCTCGTGTCGGCTGAAGCTGGCCGGTGCGAGGGAGGCTCCATGTCCAAGTGGGCATGGGATTGGTGGGGGGGAGGGAGGTTGAGGGCAGGATGTGGTCATGCTCTGGATTCAGCCATCCTAAGCCCGTCCGGGAGGCTGTGCAGCCCTGATTCAGACTGCCAGTTGGAGCCTCCCCAACGGTAAGAGCGCAAGCGTGCCCATGCTGCGGGGAGACTCAAGCCTCCCCTACCCAGTTTAGGATATGGCGCTGGCCAGCCGACCTCGCCATTCCAAAGCTGGGTAGGATTGCGCTGTGCCTCCTCTTTTGCCCTGGAGCCTCCTCTTTTGCCTCCTCTTTTGCTCTTTTGCCCTGGAGCCACTGCCATTTTGAATTTTGCCCCTTGCTCCAGGGCAAAGTGAAGAGGTCTTAATTTCAGAGTGGAGCTGCCATGGTAAGAGGAGCTTTTCAAAAAAATGCTGACTGGGATTTATCTTTAAAGGGACGTCTTTGTTTTTTAAATGGATTTCATTTGACACATTTTTTTTGGCATCCCTGAGTGTTCCTGGAACGAAACCCTGGCTGGCAAACAAAAAGGCTCCACCTGCATTGGCAAAATATAAGGACTGTGTGCTGTGTTGAAAAGTATATTGATAGGAATGCTAAGTAGCGTTCTGTACACAATCTTTTTTTTGAAACAAAACATATTTTAATTAGAGGCAGGAGACTGGCACGCATTAAGAAGGGATGTTTAAAAGGGATATCTGGGAAGAATTTGTGATTTTCCAGATCTGTTGCAATATGGTTTCTACATAATTCACTTTTAAAAAGAAAATCAGCATGAACAGTGACAGTCGCAGGATGCAAGGTAGGACCCTCATTGCATGATTTTCTCTCATCATTCAAACATTCTGGGCACTTGCTATTGCTCTGTACAGCGCGTGCGATTATTCTCAGAGGAAAGCAAAAGCATTCATTGCTTGCACACGTTAATTCATTTAAATACATGCAGACTGAAAGTTTCACATAAACTACCATTGAGCATGAGTTTTGTTTGGTTTTTATAATCAGGCAAATAAACTAATTAGGCCAGTTGAAAATAGCTTCGTGTTAGATTACCCCCTCCCCCCACCCATGCTCAAGTCCTAAATCAAAACCAGAAGCTGCTACAGGACACCCTGAAAGGAATTTGTTCTGTTGCCTCTCAGTTTTGGTAAGCAATAAACTGGGTGGGGGTTACTGTAGGATGACAGCTTGCGCTACAAGCCCTTTCATTTCTATTAGGAACCCCACTCTTTTCATAGAGCGACTACTGTTCTACAGTTCAAAGGCACGTACAGTGTTCGTACAGTGTTATGGAAGTGTAGCTCGACAGTGTAACTCGTGTGTGTGTGTGTGTGTGTGTGTGTGTGTGTGTGTGTGTGTGTGTGTGTGTGTG
>JAJKFI010000038.1:7281640-7312006 GCA_029204185.1 Lerista edwardsae
CCTACCGGTTCGCTGGGCGGAGTTTCTTCGCTCGCTGGGAGGGTTTCCGTGGTGATCGGCAGCGTGCTCGCTGCCTCCCGTTGCGTAATGGCGAAAGCCCGCCCGCTGCAGCGGGCAGGCTTTCGCCATTACGCAACGAGAGGCAGCGAGCACGTTGCCGATCACCACGGAAACCCTCCCAGCGAGCAAAGAAACTCCGCCCAGCGAACCGGTAGGCTGACACCACTGGATAGAGTCGATAGAGGGATGTTCTTTTCCCTCTCTCAAAACACCAGAACCAGGGGACATCTGCTAAAACTGAGGGTTGGGAGAGTTAAAACAGATAAAAGGAAGTACATTTTTACTCAGCGGGTAGTTAATCTGTGGAACTCTTTGCCACAGGAGGTGGTGATGGCATCTGGTCTTGATGCCTTTAAGAGGGGATTGGACGGATTTCTGGAGGAAAGGTCCATCGTGGGCAATAGGCAATGATGGATTGTGCAACCTCCTTACAAAGGTGGTGGACTACTGGTACCAGGTGCAAGGGAGTGGCAACAGGATGCAAGCATCTTGTTGTCTCATGCCTCCCTGGGGCACCTGGTGGGCCGCTGTGAGATGCAGGAAGCTGGACTGGATGGGCCTTTGGCCTGATCCAGCATGGCTCTTCTTATGTTCTTATGTAACCCATGCGCTGTCTGGCCCGCCCACCCGCCCGCCCTGGTGTTCGTTCTGCTCCAAAATGGACCTATTCCGGGCGCAGGGAGGCATGGCTGCCCCACGCACAGGGGCGGAGTGACGTGCTGGGGGCGCAGTTTTGTCACCCTGCCATGGGCACACTCGGGGTTCTGTTCATCCCTGGGCTGCTCACTACCACAGCATGCAGCACATGCTCCATTGGCACAGCTGCTTGGTCTGGTCTGGTGGGGTTTAAAATTGGGCTGTAAGGTGTATTAAACAAAAGAGGTTGTCCTTTGAGACAGCATGGAACATCTTTCCGTTTGTGCTGACACTGACTGTACACTTTGGGAAACGGCAGAGACCATGCCTGGATGTACTTCTTGAGCCACTTGGTTCAGCTGTAAGTAGCAAATGATGAGATACACCACTGTGGCGATTCTTCAGCATAGGGGCTGCACAGCTGGGTGAGATGTTGGTCCTGTGGCTTAGTCTGCACGCTGTCTCTTTAATGCTGGCAGTGATGATGATGACCTTGTTTAAAGTGCTTGCCTCAAGGAGTGTCAAACAGGATGCAGGGATGGGAGGAGAACAGTCTCGTTTGAAATTAACGAGCTAAAGTCCTTGGAAGAATAGACACATCCACTCAGCAAAGAAAAGGGAGGTAGATGGTAAATCTCCTTGCATCTCTCTCTCTCTCTCTCTTAATGCACTTAAGTCCTTTGTGCCTCTCTAATCTGATTGAGCATGCCTAATACCTCTGCAACCTGTGCAGCCATCTTCCCAGCTAGGCACCGAAGACAACTTGCTTATATGTGCATGAAACTCCTGGGGAAGAATAAGTTTTTCCTCGTTGTTGTTTTTTCTTTTCCTTTTGGTACATCAAAATGTAATCTTGGAATTCTGAGCAGGCTTTAGATTTATTGAATTTGCAAGGCAGTGATGATGACCAGGTAGTCATGGCACCTGACTCTGACCTTGACCAGATCTGGATCTGAGAGCCTTACTGCCGAATGGCTTATTCTGGGTGCAAATGAGCACCTAATCCATTAGGATGGGGAAGTAGCAGGTGTCAATGTACAGTTAGAAAGAAAGGAAGAACAAACTGGTTCCTTGTAACCATATTAGCTCAGTTGATGCTAGCTGAGATCTTATGTAAACTGTTTTGAACAGTGGTTCCCAGTCTTTTTTGCCCCTGGATCCCCCTTTTAGGTCGGACAACCTGTCAGGAGTGATGTCATTAAGCAGGAAGTGAAGTCATTGTTTTGAATAAATCATACTTTTTGAAAGTTGAAAGAACTACACATCCTTTTTAGCATATTCTGAATGCTTTGTGATGTTTGAGTTTTGAGTTCAGTTATCATTTTAGCATAGAGAACAACCCTGCCCAGAATGAATTGTGATTTCTCTATGCCTTTGCCGATCAAGGTGGCAAAGCCAAATTTTAGATAGTCTTCAGAGTATTTACGTTCCTCTTGTGAAGGAAAAGATGTGCTGAGACTCATCTAGGCATGCGCATGGAAGTGACATGCCTGCTCAGAAAGAGACCCCGGAGAGACTTCATCACACTCATAGGCATACACCAAGACTAACCCATAGCAAGGCTAATTTCCCTCGCAGCCACAAGTATTGAGGAAGTGGCAATTTAATGGGGAACCCTGTTCCCTAGCCAAAATGAAGCTTCCAAGATGGCGTTGCCCAGCTTTTTAAGATGGCTGTCCTAAGCTCTTCGCAACCCCCTGAAAATAGATTTGCAACCCCCCCCCCTTGAAAGTTCTGACCCCCAGGTTGGGAACCACTGGTTTAGAATGCAGTTCTATTCACACCAATGGCATTTATTTCCAAGACTCTGGACTTGGCATTTCAGTATCAGGCATTTTTATATTTTTTCCCAGTCAGGGCCAGTTCAATATTGTCCCAGATTTACACAAATCTGGGACTTTTAATTATGCAAAATTTGCTCGATGGCTGGACGCATGGGCGTGGCTCCTCCACTAATTTATGGGACTGGTTTTGGCTGTGCACTGTGTACACTCTAATGGCCCAGTCCTGTCCACATGGTGTGCCATCACGGCAGCCTCTCCACCAGTCTGTGGAGCAAAGCTGCCCATGCAGAAGTCATAAGGCCAAGTGCTGCCAACTGCTCCCTGAAGGTTTGCCACCAGTGCAGTTTTGCTGACAGGTATAGTTTGAGGCAGGGCGCAGGTCAGGACATGAGCAGATAAAGGGTGGGATGAAGCGGAACTTGGCAGCGCTGGCAATCCTGAATCCTATACCCCTGTCATGCCCCCCTGCAGAAGTACAGATTTACTCCAGTAAAATAACTACATATTGTTAGAACACTTTGTCCTTACATTTGGACAGCTATACCATCAAGAATAGAAAGGCTTACTTATTTCCTTTTCTTCTATGCAATGCCCATGTTTCAGTCTTCAAGAAGTGCAGTTAGATCCTCATGGTTTCTTGCTTTTTTTGCCTGCAGGGGTGCGTCTGGATCGAGTTCGTGGGGGCCGCCAGAAATACAAAAGAAGACTGGACTCAGAGAGCAGCGCTTATCTGAGCTTACAGATTCCTCCTCCAGCCAAAAAACCATGTAGGTGCCACAACTGGGTTCTGTGTGGGACATGTTTTCTGTTCACCATTTAGAAGCAGGGGATTATCCTCTCTCTTAGTATTCCTGGCAGGAAGTATTATCAACTATTTTGCTATACAGTCTTGCCCTCTGAGCAGTGGCATCTCTACAGGGAGGGCAAAGCTCTAAGTTTTGCAAGAAGCCTTACCTTGCAGTGGAAATCACTCCTCTCCTGCACCGTTTTAGCCAATCCTCACAGGGAACAGCAACATCTTGGTGTTGCTTACTGGCTATAGCAGCAAGGGAGAGGAGGGATTTACATGACAGGGTAAGGCTTCTTGCAACACTTAGAGCTTTGCCCTCCCTGTAGAAACGCCTCTGCCTCTGAGACTGTAATTTTTGTCTCTATGTCTCCCAAAGTTACCATTTTCCAGAAGAGGAACAGCTTCAAATAATGCATGGCTTTAGGGAGCTTCTGATCCTTCCCAACCTGTTCCTCAAACTTTGTTCCTCAAACTCAAACTAGTTGTTTACACCTCCATGTTGTTGTAGTTTTAAGGCCTCAGGATTCAGAACAAGCAGAGGCACCTACCAACAGGCACCTGAGCGGGGACATGATTGAGGGGGCAATCCTACTTAACTTCCCAGCGCTGACATAGTTGTGCTTCATCCTGCAGTTGGGGGAGGCAGTCATGGAGGCCTCCTCAAGATAACGGAATGTTTGTTCCCTTACCTCAGAGCTGCATTGCTGGAAAATGCATTGCTGCATTTCCCTGAGGCTGGAAATTTGGTTAGGATGTGCCCAGTATTGTCATTCAATAACGAGCTGCCGGAACGCAAGGCGGGACTTACCGCCTGATTGGCTGCCCGTTCGTGACACGTCGCTGCCTGCCCGGCCGCCGCGCGGGCACCCCTGGCTTCGGAGGGGGTGCCTGCTTGCCTGGGGGGCGCACTGGGTGCCTAGGTGTGCCACGGAGGGGCGCGCCACCCGGAGGGAGCCCCCGCGGCGGGCGGGCAGGCGGCGACACGTCACGGGCTGCCTGTCAATCAAGCGGTAAGTCCCGCCTCGCGTTCCGGCAGCTCGTTACTGAATGACAATACTGGATGTGCCCCAAGATGTACAAAATTATGCAGGGGATAGAATGGTCTTTTCTCTCTCACACAACACCAGAATTAGGGAACATCCACGAAAATTGAGTGTCAGGATAGTAAGAACAGACAAAAGAAAATATTTCTTTACCCAGTGTGTAATTAGTCTGTGAAACTAATGTGTTGATGGGGTCTGGCCTAGATTCCATTAAAAAGCATCTAGATGTGGTCACCCTGTCAACAACAATTAAAATTAACATATTAACATCTAAGAAAGTTATATCTTCACACAGTATACTTAGGTACATCAGTAATGAACAGACGTAAATATCTATGATTGGATTCAGCACTGAAGAGAAAAAAATAGTCTGAAAATGAGGAGCACAGCAAAGTTTCAACCAACTTTTAATACAAATGTAAAGTGCGTATGAGCTCATTGTGGGGGCCCACAGGACTAATTTCTGCTTTGGAATTTGCAGTGACTAAGATTGTCTCCCACTTGCTGGTGGCAGAGCCAGAGAAGATATATGCCATGCCTGATCCCACCATGCCAGAAAGTGACATCAAAGCCCTGACCACACTCTGCGACTTGGCAGATCGAGAGCTGGTTGTGATCATTGGCTGGGCAAAGCATATCCCAGGTAAGAAGGGCAAGCTGAGAGGGATGGCAAGTGGTGGTTGCAGCTGCTGCCAATGGGCACTGGTTTCTTTTTGGATACATGTGGTCTGCTAAAAAGGCTCTGAATCGCCATGTTCAGGAATTCTAGATTCTAGTACTTCAGTCCCCACACTTTGCAACTGGAATAAAGTGCAGTGGGATTGTTTGCCCACTTGATTGTTTGCCCGGTGAGCAGGATCGCTGTGGGACACTCCTTGGGCTGAACATTATAAGGAACAATGAAAAGCGAAAAGGCAAGAGCCCTGCCATTAACCACTTAACTTGTAAGAGCATGTAATGAGGAGTTGTGCATTACTCCCAAGGACCGATTATTAGTAACATACTGGGCCACTTGCTTCTCCGAGGAGCTTCCAGTGGTGCATCTGCTCCACAACACCCCTATGAAGATGGTTAGGCTGAAAAACAGTAAGTAACTAGTACAGTATCACCTACTGAGTGTCATGGCTGACGGAAGACTCAAACCCAGGTCTCCTATTCTCTAGAGAAAGGAAAACAGAAAAGGAGAAGGGGGCGGGAGAAGATGAGATGGTTAGATAGTGTCATCAAAGCAATGAACATGAAACTCCAGAAGCTAGTGGAGGACAGGGAGGCCTGGCATGCTGTGGTCCATGGGGTCGCAAAGAGTTGGACATGACTTAGCGACTGAACAACATTCTCTAGAGCAGTGGTTCCAAATTGTTTTCAACTGGCAGCTCCCTTGACCAACTGGGCCATTGGCCACCGCCAGCGATGGAATCTGTTAAACAGGAGCCGGAACGCTGGGCGGGACTTACATGTGATTGGCAGCCCACCCGTTCCGCCGCCCGCCCGCCCACCGTGCGGGCTGCCTCCAGTTGGCACGCCACACCGCTGCTCGCCCAGGCACCCGGCGCGCCCCCCACCCGTCCCCCCTGGCAAGCAGGCGCCCCCTCCGAGGCCAGGGCAGCCCGTGTGGTGGGCGGAATGGAACGGGCAGGCTGCCAATCACACCTAAGTCCCGCCCAGCGTTCCGGCTCCTGCTTAACAGATTCCATCACTGGCCACAGCTCCCATTAGGGCTGCAATCCTGTATATTGCATAGGATGGCAGCTTTTTCATGAGGATTCCACGGCTCCTCGGGGAATCACAGCTCACGGTTCATGAACAGCTGCCCTTGACTTACAAGCGAATCATTACAGCACACAGGCTGTTGGGGTAGAATCCTCATTCCCGTGTTCCAAGAAGTAGCAGGAAAGAGAAGTTGCTTCCACATTTGCCTTTTTGCCTCACCTTTTAAACTGCAAAGTGGCCCAAAGGAAAACCAGATTTCAAGAGAAAACAAAGGTTACAAGCAGACTCCAACTAGTTTCCAACAGACTCCTTGCTTTTGCTCTGAATTCCAATGCAGCTATTGATTTATTTGTGTAAATGAATATACCCTTAGATGCCTGTGATTATGTTGTAGCTTTAGCTGTGACCTGAAAATACCAAGCAAATAGGCACTTGGAAGGAGGTCAGACTTTGGATACTGCTTCTCAGCAAATCTTAATCCTGGTGGTGCCCTTCTTGAAGGAGGCCTGTCATAGCAGGGATTACCCCACTCACTAGCTGTGCAATCCACCTGGGCCTGATTCAGCACAAACAGGGTTATGCCGCTGATTAAGGGAACTCAGTCTGGACTGTTCCACTAGCCCAGCAGCTAAGCAGAATTAACAGGAAGGATAATAACACACCGCAGCAGACAATGGCTTATTAATGCTCTGATCACCATGTCGTATTGCTGAGATCCTTTCTGCATTATCTTACTTATTGACCGATTAAAATATTTTGGTCCCACCGCTCAGCCCAAGTCTGTCGTGGTCACTAATGTCATTTTCAGACAATTAAAATCATGAAAATTAACACAATAACTTACTGACAGACACACAGCCAACAATAAGACAGCAACAAGTCAAATGAGATTTTAAAACCAGAGAAAATAAACCTATCTTTACTTGTTTTCCCCTTTACTTACCCCTGCTAACTGGGCAAGGGGCACTTTTTCCAAGTGGTGTTCCTCTTATATTTAGAAGGGGGAGAGTAATTGACCCTCTTCACCTCTGCGCAGTGTCTTTTCTAGTGGCTGTTGCTGGTGGTGGTCTGCCCTTTTTTTTAGATTGTAAGCCCCTTGGGGACAGGGAACCATTTAACTTGATTTTTTGCCTGTAAACCACTTTGTGAACTTTTGGTGGAAAAGCGGTATATAAATACTGTTTGATTGTTGAATGGTCAGGTGCATCCAATTTCTGATGTCACCAGACATCCAACTCATGTAAAACTGGGGGGGGGGGGAGAATCTAGTACTGGGTTAGAGCCCAGTGGGAATGGAAAAAGGCCCAGCAGGCGTCCCCAAAAGGCCTGAGATTCATCTTAGCCACTTGAACACGAGTCAGTTTTGGCAAATTGGCAAAACTATAGATGATGGGATGTCCCACTGCCAGGGGTGGAAAACTCCAAAAGCCACAAAACAGTGATTTGGACCCCTCTGACCACCTCTCTGTGGTGCCTCCCAGCATACCTTGAGCAGGGCTCTTCTCTTAGAAGATCTTAATGGTTAGGGCTACCAGATACAAACTGGGACAGAGTGCCTATACCTTTAACTATTGTGCAGAAGAGGGAATTCTTTTATGGGAGCAGGCAGTCCTTCAAGTACCCTGGGCCCAGGTAAACCTCAGACTTTACAGGCCAAGACCTGCACTTAATTTGACCTAGAAACAAATGTTGCGAGAGAAGTACGTGCATTTGTTTCCCACTCCCACGGTGACAAAGATAAATTGGAGGACAGAGTGCCTATACTTTTAACCATTGTAGAGAAGAGAGAATCTTGGCGGGTGCAGCTCAACCTGGAAGAGTTAAAATGCTGCGCCTACAGCTTTTTCAGTGCAATGGTTAAAGGTATAGACACTCTGTCCTCCAGTGTATCTGGTGCTGCTGTATTTAGACCCTCAGTCTTCATTCTGAAATTTGTGAATATTGAGGAGATACACCTGGTTGATGTTGGGGGAATTATTGAGTTTGCATACCCAAATACTGTTCCTTGTCTCTAGACATGGAAAGCTCTGTGTGTGTGTGTGTGTGTGTGTGTGTGTACACGCGTGCATGCACACATATACGAAAACTGCTGCTTTCAAATCTGCATTAATTCCAAAATTTGCTTCAGACGAGTCAACACTTCTGTAAGCCCTTTCGTTCAAGTGCAAATTCCCTATCAGCAAATGAGGCTGATCATTAAGCTTCAAGCCACCCTTCTGCAATTGGGCATAGAAAAACATGTTTGAATAGTGTTCTGCAAATATTATTACCCCAATATCCTCCCTTGCAAGGCTGCCATCCTTCCCCTCTAGCAAGGACTCCCTTTCCTTTATGCATTGCTCCCACCCCCTGCATCAATCACATGCGCACGCCGTCCAGCTTCACAAGGCTTTTCTACAGGAAGAGATTTCTGTTGCAGGGCGATGACAGGGGCTCTCCCAGGGTAGCGTTTTGCCGCTCTTCTTGCCGAGAAAGCCCAGCACGGGATGAAATATGGCCAGCAGAGTGACAGCAGCTGTGTCTAGAGTGGCCTCAGATCCTATAATTGCATCTCTCTTTATTACTGCCGCTAATGGCGCTCCAGGACGACAGAAACGATAATAAATTAACAGATTATGAACTCCACTTGCCACAAATTATGTGTTTTCTTTCTCTCTCATTTTTTTAATCTGGAAGCTTCTGCTGAAATATAATAAGACATTACTACATCTGTGGGTGCAAATACCACAAATTTCAGAGGAAACGTGGGGGCTTAGCTAGGATACTGCCAAGGGACCCCCCAGATGCTTCTGTGAGGGTCCAATGACATCTTGCAGGCTGTTTGTGCTCCACACTTGGTTTTCAGCCAGTGTGAGATGGGTCTCCATGTGGACTTGGACTGTGGTATAGGGAGGAAGCTTTGAACCTACCCTTGGATCAGGGACCCTGCTGCTGTTCATCAAGGAAAAAAGATAAAATCTAATTAGTGTCAATTGAGAAAGGGGACCAAGCACTTGAAGGGTGATGTAGGGAATGAAACAAGCTTCACAAACCAGAAGGTCCAGGGAGTTGCTGCGTCCTGAGCTAGAGAGTTGCTAATTCCAGCCAGGGCCCATGAGAGAGGGTAAAGGCAGTGGTGGAATCTACCTGTGCTAACAACCGGAACGCAGGAAGTAGCTACCGGGACACACGGTTGATTGGCAGTTCCTCTGCGTGTCCTCGCTTCCCCCGCGGTCTGCTGCCTGCCTGCCTGCCTGCCTGGCTGAAACCTCCGGCTGCGGGTGTGTAGGGTGCAGGCGCGGCCACCCCCATTTGCGTATTGTAGGGGCACGCGGCAGCGATTACTGCAGTGGGCTGAGCCAGCCCTACACAGAATAACCGGAACGCTGTTCCGGAGTGTTCTGGCTACATGACATCACTGGGTAAAGGGGGTGATTTGTACTTGGGCTCAGGGTCAAAATGGGAGCCTAGGAGCCAGGAGAGGGGAACCAGAAATTTCTGGGGATCTTACATTTTCCTGTCTCACGTGGACTTGCTGCCTGCATAGGATGCTAGGGGCGATACTGCAGGTGCGGGACTGCGACTGCCGCCACAAGCCCTCTCCACTGGGCCCAGGAATGCATATATTCCTTCACACAGTCTCAAACCTGAAAGGAAATTGGCCTGCTGCAGCAGCTCTTTGGCTTGTGGATCCACTTGCCGTGAAAGAGTGCACAGGAGCTCAGGGACACCGTTACAGGTCTATGGCTGCCGAGAAGTCAGTTTTGGTACATGTAAGACACTTTCCATGCTAGTGTTAAAAGGTTTTAGAGAGATTTAGGAGTATGTTTGGTTTTCCATATTATTGTTTCTAGCTGGTGACATCACATGGGCAGGTAGAGTTGGGCTCTGCATTGGGAAGCCCAGTAGACCTGGCTGGGCTCCAAAGACTTCTCCGGTGGTTGCCCCCTCCCCTCTGGGGACCCAGAGAAACTTTGCACCTCCTGATAAAACTCCTCTTGGAGGCCCTGGTTCCAGCCACATTTTAGATCAACTCTTTAAGAGCCCAATTCTATCCAACCTTCCAGGGCTGATATAGCCATGCCAATGGGGTGTGCACTGCATCCAGTGGTGGAGGGGCAATCAGGGAAGCCTCCTCAAGGTAAAGGAATGTCTCTTCCCTTACCTTAGAGCTGCACTGTGGGTGCATCATCACTGGAACGTGGGTTAGAATTGTGCCCTAAGGCTGCAATCCTATGTGCAGTTTCCTAGGAGTAAGCTTTATTTACTAAAGTGGGATGTACTTCTGAGTAAATGTGCATAGGCTTGCACCTTAGGGTGGCTAGTTTGCCTTTAATGGCTAGTAGCCCTTGATAAGTCCAGTCTAATGTTTTAAGCCACCGAATTGTCATTTCCCCCCTACTAATTCCTACTAATCCTGGACATTGAATTTGCTGGTCCTTTGTTTTCTACAGTGAGTATTGTACTGTGAACCAAAGGTCTTTCCCTGGGTGGTTTTTCAACCAAGGTCGAGCTCTTTGTGCTCGTCACAGTCTACTTGGGATTTAACCATCCTGAATAATTTGATGAGAGCCACAAATGTTGTGTACCTCCCTGTTGCTAAGGTTGTGAATTGTGACTGATGCTATTCCTGGAGATATTTTTTTTCCCCAGCATGATGTTGAAAATTCTTGGAGGGTCTTGCTAAAATCTCCAGGATTGCTTTCAATCGTCATCATGGAGATCCATCTCATTTCCTGGAGGCTCCAGGTCCATCTGTCAGGGTTGGCAGCCCTACAGTTTTTCTGCGATTTCAGTAATTTAGTACAAACCAACCAACCTCAAGAGGTTCGTGTGATGGAACTGGTAGAACTACCTGGTAGAACTGAACCTTTTGGGAGCCTAATTTTGCTGCTAAATGAATGTGCATTTTAAAAAAAAAAGGTCATTCTTCTTCAGCAGGTAAAGCAGTGGGTTAAGCACAGAACATAAGAAGAGCCCTGCTGGATCAAGCTAAAGGCCCATCTAGTCCAGCTTCCTGTATCTCACAGCTGCCCACCAGGTGCCCCAGGGAGGCATGAGACAACAAGATGCTTGCATCCTGTTGCCACTCCCTTGCACTCGGTACCAGTAGCCCTCCACCTTTGTAAGGCGGTTGCACAATCCATCATTGCCTATAGCCCACGATGGACCTTTCCTCCAGAAATCCGTCCAATCCCCTCTTATGCAAACCCATTCCAGGGTTGCATAACAGCACCCTGGAACGGGGTGGTCCTTTCTCGACTAGCCCCTGTCCATCTGCAGACTGGCCCAACAAGGGTCCGATTTGTAGCTCACCTCTCTGGTGGCCTCGACTCCTCTTCAGCTGTCCTCTTATTTCTTCTGGCACTCCTCCCCAGTGCTTTATCGATCCCTCCCTCTACCCATCAGACCTCACACACACACACACACCACACGTGACAGCTGATTGGTATCTGTTAATTAATGTGGCCTGCGGCCTCTTTTCTATTCAGTGGCCTGATAAGGGAAATTGGATGTCCAAGGACTGCTGTGCCATTATCACCCTTTACCTCCTCTGGCAACACAAACACAAAACATGGTGTAGTGATAAATAAATACCACTAACCCATCCCTCTGCCCTCACTTCCTTGGACCGAGATAGCGGAGATAGAAAAATAGGACTCCCGACCAGTCAATACAGCAATCACCAGTTCTTTTGTTAATTGCCAAGTTGATAACAAGGGAAATCAAATGATCCTTCCAGTGACTGGCTCCCTTGGCCCAGATGCAGGCAGAAGTACACAGCCAGAGAGGATTCTGGGACTAAAGGCAGCCTGCTGAGCATAAACCGCAAGCAGTGGGACTGGAGCAGCTGCAAGTCAAAGGTTAATGAGCTTAGAGAGAACTGTGGGGCAACAATGACGTCCTTGCATGAAAAGAAAAAGGAGAGAGAGAGTAAATGGGAAGGATCTTTCCAACACGTTACAAGAGATTTTAAGACACCCCCTGCTTGCAGCTACAAGGGTACCTACTTGCTACTGTGGTGTGACAATGAACCAGCCTTTCTAGGAGGTACAGGCATACTCTGGCTGATCTAATGGCTCAACTCCTATCCCCCACTGGTTTATGCTGTGCATTTGCATTGCCAGTGGGGGGGGGGAGGGTGATGACAAGATGACCTGGGATAGTAAAAAAATATTTTTTACTTACTTTTCTGTAGGCTGCCTGTGTAGGTGATCAATAGGTCACCTCAGAGCTACACCAGATATTTAGCTGGCTGAGAGTCTCAGGTGTATATGTGTGTGCATTGAGACAAGGAAATGGGGATAGGATCTTGGCATACACCAGTGCCACTGAGATTAATGTATTATTTATTCATTTGAAGAATTTCTATCCCACCTTTCCCATGCTCAACCAAATGCCCAGGGCAGCTTACATGGGAAGGCTAGTCTAAATCACCTTTTTTTAAAATTGGGTTTTTACAACTATACAGTATCCTGTGATTCAGTGAATCCTCAGTCCCAGGTGTAGCCTTGACAGTATGGTTCTCTCCTCTGGCTGTGTGTCATTGAGCTTCGGCAGGCAATTGTAAGTCAAGCCTGGATAGGTCCTCAAGGTCATACTCCATTCTCTTGCAGGCTGGCCTTCTCATACTTTCCCACATTGGGTAATAGCTCCACAGTGACTCCATTCTGCCACAACAGGTACTGCAACTTGTCTGGTATTCCATCTCCCATCCAAAAAGAATACCACAGATTATCCTCCTAGGTTCAGCAGTACCTGAACCATCAGTCCATTCCTCCTGCTTCCTGCCCACCCTGTTCCCTAGTCTTGATCCGGTTGTCTTTACCAAGGATATCAGTGACACATTTGTCACATGTAGTTTGGCTCTTAATGCTTCAGTGGGAAAGCTGGAGTGTTTTCAAACTCTTCTAGCACTTCTCAGCCAGGAGTAGGTTTTGGTTCTGATTTGTGCAGTTTCTTTTTGTGCCTTTTCAGAGCCTTTTGATCTAGCACCCAAACTGATGTTCATGTTGAGGTGAGGACCGTTTGTTCTGCTGCTCCTTAGGCTGATGGTGCTCTGGTTCCTGATGATACATAAAACGTGATTGTCTTTCACTGTGATTTAATTTTTGACTTCCTGAAGTGAAATACTGCTAGTTTGATTGAGGTGACTTTTTAAACACAATTTAGAGGACCAGAGCTTTGTTAATGCAGAGATAAAGTAAATGGACTGTTCTGATTAAAAGCGTCACAGCTAGATGGTGTGAAATATATGTGAGCCTCAAATTAATGACCAGCCACATTTGAATCCTTTTCTATGGCAGCAGGTGTGGAAACCCATTCACAACTCCACAAAAGGATAACAATAGCTTGTTTTGGGTGCGCATGGCTTATTAGACACTTGTTCCACCTAAATGTTGTAGGTCCGCCATTTAAATAAGACACCTGAGCAGTGGTATCAGCCTACCGGTTCGCTGGGCGGAGCTTTCGCCATTATGCAACGGGACGCAGCGAGCACGCTGCCGCTCACCGTGGAAACCCGCCCAGCGACCGCGAAAACTCCGCCCAGCGAACCGGTAGGCTGACACCACTGCACCTGAGGCCTGGTTTTTGCCTTCAATCAGCCATGACTGTTGCTCTGTGAAACACAAGCGCATGGCAGCAGCAGGTTGAGGTGAGGCATTTGTGCAAGTGTTTCCACATGGGGCTGGGTGATTTTTAAATACTCCATTCACAGGACTTTTTCTCTTTAGCAGTTGGAATGGTTTAAAATCACCCAGCTGCGTGGAAAGCTGCTCACACAAGTGTCTTAGCATAAGGAGCTGCTTTTCAAATGACCAGCCTTGTGACTACTACCATAGGCACACATCCAAAGGCTACAGAGAGAAGAGTCATATAAGTGCAGCTGGCTCTTAAGGTTTGTTCATGCCTGGGGTAGTTGCACGTTATACTTCCATGTTTTTGTCCATTAGTCTGAGGATGACTTTCACAGGGCAATCCTAAAAAGTATGCAGCGGCGACACAACAGCATTGGTCACCACCGTGCACCTAGCACCATGGGGGCGCCAAGCGACACCCCCACTTCGGCGTTAAAGCAATGGGACCAGCGCTGCAGGCAGCACCGTCCCGTTGCTCTCGCACCGTGCCTCTCTTGCATCGGCCGAAGCTGGCCGGCATGACGGAGGCGCCATTGTTGGACAGGGGAGGGATGTGGGCGGAGCGCGGGCGGGACGTGGGCAAGCTGGCAGGTGTGCCGGCCCAGGAGGGAGGCAGGCATTGGATTAAGCCATAAGGTTGAATCCTGAGCCTGCGTGGCCCTAATTCGAACCGCGCAGTTTCCTTGGCTCTGTGCCTGCTGTTTAACAGGTATGGAGCCGAGCAGAGGCGTTTCTACAGGGATGGCAAGGCTCTAAGTTTTGCAAGAAGCCTTACCCTGTCGTGTAAATCCCTCCTCTCCCTTGCTGCTGTAGCCAGTAAGCAATGCCAAGATGTTGCTGTTCCCTGTGAGGATTGGCTAAAACGGTGCAGGAGAGGAGTGATTTCCACTGCAAGGTAAGGCTTCTTGTAAAACTTACAGATTTGCCATCCCTGTAGAAATGCCACTGGAGCCGAGGAGCAAATACGGGAGGCTGGAGTCTCCCCTACGGTAAGGGCGCAAACGTGCCCTTGCCGCGGGGAGGTTCCAACCTCCCCGACCCAGTGTCGGATATGGCGCTGGCCAGCCTTGCAATTCTGGCACTGGGTAGGATTGCGCCCTCACTTGGATGCTGAGGCTAAAGTGTTACACCAAAGGGTTCCTAAATTGCAGGCGGTTGTGCTTCCATTACTGGCGATGCCAACAGTTGTCCCTTCCAAGTTTTTAGGTGCTTGGGGCTGGCTGTGCCAACACAACGTCTCTACTTGTGTACATATGTTGATCTGTTTCTCTCCCATCCTACCAGGTTTTTCTAATCTTTCCCTGGGGGACCAAATGAGCCTACTGCAGAGTGCCTGGATGGAGATCCTCATCCTGGGTATTGTATATCGCTCTTTACCCTATGAAGATAAATTGGTCTATGCTGAAGATTACATCATGGATGAGGAACACTCTCGCTTGACAGGGCTTCTGGAGCTCTACCTGGCCATCCTGCAGCTGGTGCGCAGGTACAAGAAGATGAAGGTAGAGAAGGAAGAGTTTGTCACGCTCAAGGCTCTGGCCCTCGCCAATTCAGGTAAGGTTAATCTTAAGGAAACGAGGTCACTCAGAACCATAAACATCCTGCAAAGAAAGAGGCTAATTGAGAGAGATGGGGGTTTGCATCCAATTGAGAAATGTTACAGTATATCTGGAATTAGGCTGGCACAAATCCCCTGTGCTGGGATTTGAAAGGAGTGTTGAAAATGCGCCGAAAACGCACTGCAAAAATGATTGATTGATTGATTGATTGATTGATTGATTGATTGATGAATTAATTGATTAATTGCATCACTCTTGGAGTCAGGGAGGCCAGCACACAGATGTGCGCTGTCCTCCCTGACTCTGAGAGTGGTCCAAACATGCTTTATGGTGCATTATCTGTGACATACCTGGGCCAGCTCAAGGAAACTTGTGCCAGCCTAACTCCAGGCTAAGATTGCACCCTGAATGTTTAAACAAGTAAGTGATTGAAGCCAGCTCAGGTCATTGTTATCCCAGGATAACTGATCATGTAAATAGGCTTTAAGGCTACTCTGTAAAGGATTAAAATTAGGCCTTTGCTATCCAGTTCCCTGGGACATGGGTTAAACCGCTACTGCTGAGCTTGCTGACCAGAAGGTTGACAGTTTGAGACCACGTGACGGAGTGAGCTCCCGTTGTTTGTCCCAGCTCCTGCCAACCTAGCAGTTCGAAAGCACCTAAAAATGCGAGTAGATAAATAGATACCATTTTGGTGGGAAGGTAATGGCATTCCGTGCACCTTGGCTTATAGTCATGCTGGCCACATGATCACAGAAACTTGTTCTCGGACAAACGCAGGTTCTTTGGCTTAGAAACAGAGATGAGCACCGCCCCCTACAGTCCGTCACAACTAGACCATTCGGTCGTGGGGAAATCTTTACCTTTTTCATCCAGTTCCCTGGATTACATTGCTATGGAACCATGATCAAATTTAAGGAATATTTCGTATTTCATGTATTTGAAACTCCAGGGGCCGTGGAGTCTGCTGTGTCCTGCTGGGTGGCAGAACAACCTGTCCACTGCCTTCCCACCCTCTCCCAGGCAACTGATCCCAGGCCACCCTGATCCAGACAACTGAGCCCTTGCTTTTCCCTATGATGTTGAGTTCCGTTTGGTACACAAAAGCCTTGGTTGTCAATCAATCAATCAATCAATCAATCAATCAATCAATCAATCAGTATTTTATTCTTACTTTATTTGAATAATTTATATCCTGCCTTTCCCATGCCAAAGCAAATGCCCAAGGCAGCTTACATGGGCAGGCTAGTCTAAACCACCATTTTTCAATGGTTTTTTTTTTTTTTTTTTTTTACAAATATACTGTAATCCTCAGTCCCAGATGTAGCTTTCACAGTGTGGTTCTCCCCTCTGGCTGCATGCCTTCAAGCTTCAGGAGGCAATCACAAGTCCAGCCTGGACAGGTCCTCAAGGTCATACTCTGTTCTTTTGCCAGATGGCCTTCTCACACATTCCCACACTGGCTAATGAGCTCCACAGCGACCCCATTCTGCCAGAACAGGTACTGCAGCTTGTCATGGCCTGGCCTTCCATCTCCCGTTCAAAAACGAGACCACAAATTCTCCTGCTTAGCTTCAGGCAGTACTTCCAGCTCAAACACCAATCCACACCTCCTGCCCTGCTTCTACTCCTGCCTGGTATTACACACCACTTTTCTTACAGGAATAGTAGTAGTAGTAATAGTAGTAGTAGTAGTAGTAGTAGTAGTAGTAGTAGTAGTAAATGGCTCACAACCTTTAAAAATGCAGAATACCACTAGCAACAGACTAGAAAAGACACTGTGCTGGGGTGAATAGGTATATTATTGAGAAATAAAGTGACTCACCATCTCTAACTAGCGATTTATTGGCAGTCTGACCCTGTAGCTCTCGGACAGGGCAGTTTGCGAAGAAACCCTTCCATTTCCGATCACTCACTGCTTCCAGAACTCACCTGGATCCAGCTTTGATGCTTTCCCACACTTTGGTGCATCCCAGCAGCTGTAAACATTCATAGGCATTGATTTTGTAATTAACGGTCTATCAGTGCCATTGACACCAGCTCACTGATGGATTACAGGAAAATTAATCCTCACAACGTTGGTTTATTTTGTACAGTCAGCTGCCAAATTTAGGTCCCTCTGCGGACTTGAGAGGACAAGGGGCTGAGACCTTAATGAGAGAATACGGGAAAGGAGGCTGCCTCTGTGAATCCCTTTTGGTCTATGCACTTAATTACATATTTCCATTGTGTAGGAATTACACAATGGTTTAGGAAAGGCAATCTAGAATGTTCTTTATGTGTCCTCCTCCAGTGCCTCCCTTGGCATTTGTACACACATACTTGCAAAGAAACCCAAAGTGTATTATGCAAAATGGCCAATCTCCGGTTCTAAGAGTATAAATGCAGAAATACAGACTAATGGTTTGATATTTTTTTCCAACTCTCAGTACTTCCAGGGTGATACACACACAGTAACAATATTAGATCATACAATAGGAGTAGGCAGCGGTGTCATCCGGCAACAAGCTGCCGGAACGCTAGGCGGGACTTACCGCCTGATGGGCTGCCCGTCTGTGACGTGTCGCCGCCTGCCCACCCACCGCGCAGGCACCCCTGGCTTCGGAGGGGGTGCCTGCTTGCCTGGGGGGCGTGCCGGGTGCCTGGGCAAGCAGCGGAGGGGCGCGCCAACCGGAGGGAGCCTGCGCGGTGGGCGGGCAGGCGGCGACACGTCACAAACAGCCTGTCAATCAAGCGGTAAGTCCTGCCTAGCGTTCCGGCAGCTCATTGCCGGATGACACTACTGGGAGTAGGGCATGCTCATCAGGCCAATGGTCTGGACGTTTCTGGCTCACGACATATGCCTGATGTATCCTTTTAATCTAGCAGCAAAATAGTGTGTGGTTGAGGCATCTCAGAAGTTATACTTCCGTGATACAGGCCACATATTTGCTTTGTGGATATGTCTATCTTGTTGACAGCCTTTTGCTTGTCAGGCTGAATGCAAAGCTACTGGCATGGTTGAAACGGCCCCTCGCCACAGTTCAGGGCGACAGTTCAGATAGCAGCCTTCGCCTGGTGCATTGTCATTGCCGTTGCTTCTCCCTTTGCAGATTCCATGCACATAGAAGACATGGAGGCAGTGCAGAAACTGCAGGACCTTCTCCACGAAGCTCTTCAGGACTACGAGCTCAGTCAACGCCACGAGGAGCCGCGGCGCGCAGGCAAGCTGCTGCTCACCCTGCCCCTCCTGCGGCAAACAGCCTCCAAGGCCGTGCAGCACTTCTACAGCATCAAACTGCAGGGCAAGGTCCCCATGCACAAACTCTTTCTAGAAATGCTTGAGGCCAAGGTCTGACAGGCCCAGCTCCACCCACACTGCCTGGGAAGCAAACTGGAAACAGAGACACGGCTGTGGAGCCAACCAAACAGAGGTGGCAGCTGGCTTTTATCTCCAATCATTTATCACGGGAAAAATTATTTAATGCCCACCTGGCAGCCCGCCAGCCTGTACGCCCCAACCGAAGATTACCGTGTACAGAGGAAGAAACTCTTTTAAACGGCATCACTCTTTATTTCTTTGTGGAACATTCTAGAGCAAGCTCTGGCACTTGCGGAGGGTGTCCAAGGGCACGTGGCGCCCCTGAGCAGCTTTGCTCGTTGCACTATCCAGGGCAGCCGATTCCTATCTGTTTCTACCTTCCAGAGAAGGGATGTGGAGACTGAAACAAGAAATGGTGAAAAAAAAAAGAGTTTATAATATTCATAGCATGCTGGTGTGAGAGGAGATAAAATATGTGGGCACCAGTGGATCTGCAGCTTGATTCCTTCCTTCAAAGCACAGGCCCATGAGACAGTTGCTTGTTTGGAGCTCCATGGAAACTCTCCAGTCCAACATGGCTGCCTCTCATACTCAAGCTGCTTATAAAATATGTACATAGAGACCCTACTTCTTCCTGGGAAAGACAGGCCTGACCGTATAAGATAGTCTGTGATCTTGTACAGCGTTTTTGCATCTGGCTTTCCCCCACCCATGTGCAATCACAACATTCCCAGTGGCTACTAGAAAAGCTGGCGATACAACCTTGAGAGGAAGGTCTCGGTCTCTGAGAGCGTGCAGAGGGGAGGAGCCTGACGTGGTTATTCCAGGGTTGTGTTCACTTGATAATCCTTTTGTCCTCCTGTACGTGGTGCTATTTAACCCTTCCCCCTCTGCCTCTGTTCTTCCTTCCCACTTGGTGCAAGTCCGAGGCTACAGGAATCTGCCTGCCATGGTTGGGCCCAAATACAAAATGATCCCAAAGGCATTTCCTCTGGATGCTGAGCTCTAATATATATTAGATCTATTCAGTAAAGAAGGGGAGAAAATAATCACCTCAGAAAGCTGTTGGGCTTGTGCCATATCAAAAGAACTAAACTAAACTCCTTCGGGGGGGGATACTAAACTCTTGCTTTTTTAGAAACCTCCTTTTTCCTCCCCAGATTTGGCAACTTGTTAGTGTAGGCCGTTTGCTTGAATCCAACCCAGGACAGAGGTTTACTGGGAGGGCTTATTTTGTATGCTAGGCTTCAGTCCCAAAGCACATGAAGCCATAAGTAGGACAGGGTCGCATCCCTCTCACCTCAGTCAGGTGTCTGGGATCAAGGGCTTGGGCTTCCAGGTTGGCTAGGCCCTGACAATCCTTTTTTGAGAAATCAATTGCTGAGGAGCAGGCTCACTTCGTTCTTCCAATCAATTCCAAGGAGCCATAAACATATTTGATGTCAGCTCCCTTCCTATGTGGCATTTCACCAGGAAAGGAGACTTCCAGCAGCCCTTTTGGGATCTGTTTGTGTTTTTGAGTAATAAGGACATAAGAAGAACCCCACTGGATCAGGCCCAAAGGCCCATCTAGTCCAGCTTCCTGTATCTCACAGTGGCCCACCAGATGCCTCAGGGAGCACACAAGACAACAAGATGCCTGCATCCTGTTGCCACTCCATTGTACCTGGCATTCTTAGGTAGCCAACTTCTAAAATAAGGAGGTTGTCATGGCTTGTAACCTGATGGACTACTAGTAGTGCAGGGGCTAAAAAAACTGAATTATGAATCAAGACGTCCCTGGTTGAAATGGTACCTCTGCCCTGAATTCTCACTAGGTGGCCTTAGGAAAACCACCCCCTCTCCACCTCAGCATCCCATCTACAATATGGAGATAATAATACTAATTTGCCTTACAGGGCTTCTGCTGTGAGGATGACACAAAGACTATATAAAGTGCTTTGTACATGTAAAAAGCTCTCACTAGACAAATTCTACCTATTTTTTCCACTGACATAGAGACAGCCTTGGCCAAGGTGACCAAACAAATGCATATCCCTTGTCAAGAGAGTAGCCAAACAACATGTGAAACAAAATTAGCCAAAGCAGTACAAGGCATAGATGGCTAAAATGGATTGCTAAGTAGGTGCTGGCGCATTCACACATCTCCTTCCCGGGGCAGTTAAGGACAGAGGTAGCACTTCCTGTGGGTTGAGCTAACTTCCTCTGCTGCTGCATCCACGTACCAGTCCAAACATCTCAGGGAGATGAGAGAGAAAGAGAAAAATGGATTGCTACCTGACCATATAAAGTGGTCTGAAGGAGAGTGGTCTGAATGTCGCTGCATAGCCATCTTTGGATGTGTGCAGTACCATTGGCAGTTGTTTTGGGGTGGCAAGCAACATTTACATGACAGAGGCCTCCTGATGTTGCTTGGTTTGGGGATCAGGCAGTTGTGAGAGATTGCAAGTTTGCTTGGATCAAAGGAAGGGCTACTAATAGGATTCCCAGATACCAACTGGGACAGAGTGCCTGTACCTTTAACCATTGCATAGCAGCACAAATTTGGGCAGGTGCAGCTCATCATGGAAGGGGTTTCAAAAGCTGCACCTGCCAAAATTCCTTCTCCTATACAATGGTTAAAGATATAGGCACACTGTCGGAGTTTGTATCGAGGAACCAAGCTACTAACCTTTTCCCCACCACCCATTTTTCTGCTTGAAATTATCCCCCAGCAGCTTTTCTATCAGTAATGAAAAAGATTTGGGTTCCCTGTCCCATTACTGTGGTGGACTTGTTTTTTGGCCAGAGAATCCCTTCGCTTGACAAAATTCTTTTCTACTCCCTACAAACAGCCATTCTCATCTGAGACAGAATTCAGATCTTTGCTTTGCAGTGAGTAAGGAAAAGTCATGCCAAACCAGAGGAAAGAGGTCAGGGCAGGAACAAATACAGTCAACCCTCTTTATATGCAAATTCACTATCTGTGAGGATTTCCAGGAACCTTATGAGGACTGACTGTATGTTTCATTCCCAGCCTAGCAAAGATACTAGTTTGTGGCTCACTACAAATTGCCGGTAGTAATTTGTACGCTTGGAGCTTTTAAGAACAAAAACTTACCTTGCTGGATTAGACCAATTGCCTGTTAAGCATCTCGTTTCCAGCACTGGCCAATTCAGGTGCCTCTGGAAGCTCACTAGCAAGGCACAAAGATGCTAGTCTTTTCTGGATAATTGTTCACACCAGTGGTACTCAAGGTACATGCACTGATGCTTTCTGAAGTGATACACTTTTCTTGTCCACTTGTATCACTATTCAATCCTGGGGGCGATACCAAGCCGGTTTCTCCATTGTGCCCTTTCAGGATCACTCAGTCTTACAGCTGCATCACTCGAAATTAAATGAACGGGCATCAATTGCGTTAATTCTCAATGAATCTGAAGATGACTAGAGAAGTGCACTGTACTCCTGAATTGTTCTTTCTTTTTATTTCTTATGTAACAAAATCTGTGGCTGCATGTTCAGAAGTAACTTGATAAACTGTGCACCTAAGAAAGGTTATAATAACCTGCCACAGTAGCAACTTGGCAATAACTCATGCAGCAATCCTATCCACACTTACCTGGGAGTAAGCCCCAGGGAACGCAATAGAACTTCTGAGTATACATGCATAGGCTTGTGCCTTCAAGCTTCTATGGGGGGAGGGAATGCCACTGACCAGGAAAAAATTTTTAGCAAGGTGTGGGCAGCCCTAGCTCTGTACACTCAGAACTAAAAAACACGGTGATGCAAATGCACACTTTTTGCCTCACACCCACAATACTGTCTTGGGCATATGAGGACCAAAGTCTTTGGAAGGCATCCCCTTCTGGTACAAGTACAAGAATGATTTTGGCAACCACAAATCCTTGTACACATGTAGCTTCCATAGAGTAGGCAATATCGAAAGCGAGTCTCTCAGTGCTAATTCCAGGATTAGTTTAGAACAAGGCATGCAAGTAAGCGCCTTTGTGAGCATATAAGCATGAAGCTCGGCGACTTACCCCTTTCAAAGGAGCTGTGGCATCCTAGGTCCCGTACCACCTGTAACCTGCCAGGTACTCCCTCCCTCCCTCCCTCCCTCCCTCCCTCCCAAGGCTTTGCTTTCAGTACACAGAACATACACAGGTAACTGCCTGCTGCTTGCCGTACGACTCAGAGGCAGCTCGTATTTACATTCCTCTTTGGAAACAGAGGTCTCTGGCGTTTAGTGCAACCCCCACCCACCCCACCTCTGCTGCCCAAATTGATGGAAATACATTCAAATTAATGGCAGAAGATCCCACTCTGAGAAATCCCACGGGCATTCCTTGGACATGACATGGGGGCGAAACTGTGAAACCACAACCAAACAGTATTGTTCATGCCACATAGGAGGGCTTTATGTTCTCTTCCTCAACAGACTGACTTGTGCATTGGGAACCGTTAAAACACATTTGTTTTTTCATTTTTTAAAAAATCATGCGAACTAAAGCAAGCGTCAGAAGGTAAAGCCGTGGAGAAAGACGGAAGAATGTAAATGGTGGAGCTTTCTGCCAGCTAGAATTGAGAGGGAGAGAGCGAGAACTTCCACCTTGTAGCCACAAGCTGTAAAAAAAACCATGGGGGGCGGGGGGAAGGCACACTCTCCCCAGCCCTGCTCCTGTGGCTTGTTGGTTAGGAGATGCCAAAAAGAGATGGAAATCTTGTGCGGACTATGCAGGGTGTCATAGTCCAAGAGTGAAATAACCAGTATCTATCTACTCAACTATTATCTGCTCCTGAAAAAACAACAACTGTTAAATAACTAATTAAATAAATGGTATTCTTGTGGTCCAGGTCATTTCGAACAAACTGAGAAATAAAACAAATGTACAAACAAATCCCGCTGAGCTGACGTTTATTGGGTACTCGGAGACACCTCATCACACATTGCATTGACAAGTTGGCCGCAGACGGTTTTCCTGTCCATTGTACTATGCGCTATTAATAGCACCGCTGATGGGGTGGACTGATTAACATGCCCCCTGGAAGCAGCAGCCAGTCAGAAGCCAGTTGGATTCCTCACCCAGCTGTAGATCCTGGCCAAGTGTGAGTTTTCCTAAAACACAGCCATGTTGGGGCCTCTCCTGGAAACAAAGAGCTTTGATCTTATTGCAGACACCCATGTTCAGTGGTGTCATCTAAATGATTTAAGAACAGGTACTCACTTTTGATTGGCACGTGTCAGGACCCGCCCACCGGAAGTGACGTCATAAGCCGGAAGTGATGTCGTTGCAGGAAGGTACATGAAAAAAGCCCTTTTTGAGGCCTCAGACAATTTTAAACTGACCCAACAGTTGCAACAGTATTCCACAGCACCCCCAAAACATGTTAAGGAGGCCTGGCATCATGTTAAAGTGACCCAACAGTCCCAAAACCCCAGAGCAGCTCATTTGTCAGTGGCAAGACAAGGCAAGCCTCCGCTCGCTTCCTGCCTGCCTGGCTCTGAGAACATGTAGGCAACTCAAATGTGCAGGAAATTCAAACATTACAGGGGGCGGAGTCAATGAGTGGGCGGGTGAATGGGCGGGGCCAGCCGTAATCCTAGCGTACCCCCACGTACCCCGTGCATGACATCACTGCCCACGTTCATCTTGTTTGAAGTGTGCAACAAATGGCCCAGCAAGCAGTTGGAAGGAACAGGCCAGGGCTGTTGCCTGGTTAAAGCAATCTTAGTTACAGCCAATCCTAACCTGCACTGGAGCAAGCAGGCAGCAGAATCGGCATCAGCAGGACAGTGGAAGGGGCAAGCGGTGCCCCTTCCACCTTCCCCTGCCCCTTCCTCAAGACCCTGCAGGAGTGGCTTACCGGCCAGTCTGCGCTGCGTTCCTGGGTTGGCACAGCTGCTTGCGCTGACCGAGCGCCTCTTACGCTGCCATAGATGTGTCTCACAGCACATTTGAGACAGGGCTGGGCTGACACAAGGGACTTGCCTCGGCCCAGCACCGTTCAAGCACTGTGCATTAATCTTTTAGTTAGTAGCTGACCACACTCAGATGTGGGTCAAAACAGGAAGAAACTTGCATTGTTTGTTATTTGAGTACATAAGGCTGTAAAGTCTTGTTTCTTCTAGCATTCACACTCAACATAGAAATTCACACTTCCTAGACTTGGAAGGTCAAAAACACATGTGCCTTTAAACAAGTATACATTGATAGATTAGGGGACGTGGTGGCGCTGAGGGTTAAACCACCAAGCTGTTCACCAGAAGGTTGGCAGTTCGAGACCACGTGAGCTCCCGTTGTTTGTCCCATCTCCTGCCAACCTAGCAGTTCAAAAGCATGTCAAAATGCAAGTAGATAAATAGGGACCACTTTGGTGGGAAGGTAACGGTGTTCCATGCGCCTTGGTGTATAGTCATGCTGGCCACATGAACACAGAAGCTTGTCCTCGGACAAACACCAGCTCTTCAGCTTAGAAACGGAGATGAGCACCGCCCCCTACAGTCGGTCACGACTAGACCATTCGGTCATGGGGACATTTACCATTTTTTTACCATGATAGATTAGACAGAGCAATGACATTGAACACAACCCCCTCAAAGACTGTTTCTCCAGAGTTCCACGAAGGTCACATGTTTCTTTAGGTGGCTGATGTATTCTAGAAAGTCAAGCATTTTTTTCTATCCAGGTCCACATCAGTCCATTAGTGTAGGCAAGATGCAGACACACTGGAGCCATGGTCCCTTCTGTTCCTTGAGGGAACGACACCGTGACACATGGCAGATAGGGAAGCCACAAGCAGTGGGTGGATCAGACTTCTGCATGTTTAGCTCAGAGAAAACATCATCCGTGGACAGTAAGATCTCATTAGATCCAGTCAGCAACACAAGCAGCTGTAATCCAGTTAATTTGAGCTAAAGTGAGAGGCTCAAAAGGACCTAGAGAAGGCTCGGTTGGGGAGGGGGCAAGAGCACAAAACGGAATGAGGGCAGATGGAACAGGACAAAGGGAGAACAAAGGAGAGCAGCCTAAAGCTGTGGCTAAAGGATGGAAAATGAAAAGGGAGACCTTGGAGGAAAGGAGGAATAGAAAGCCTGGAGGTAGCAGGAAGGAGGGAAGGAGGACAAAGAGGCAGTGAAAGGGAAGGGTGGAGAAGACTGAAGAGTAAGGCAATGAAAAGGAAAGGAAGCAAGGAGTTCCTTTGGGCAGCCAAAGGAGTTCCCAAGTCATCCCCAGCAGTTCTCAGGACACAACCGCTCTTAGCCAATGAACCAACCCCCACCGGGACTCGTGGCCCCAGAGGCAAGGAGGGAGCCCCCAGGCAAGGCATCCTTAGAGACTGGACTCTCTGTGGAGAGAGCTCTGTGGGCCTTGCTGAATGAAGACCAGTAACACTGAGTGCGCAATGAGTTAGGCTGGCACAAGTCACTTGTGCTGGCCCAGGAGTGTTGCAAATGTGCCGTAAAGTGCACGCAACACTCTTGGAGTCAAGGAGGCTGGTGCATGATGTGACTGGCTTCCCTGACTCAGAGAGTGATCCAAATATCCTGACTCAGAGAGTGATCCAAAGACTCAGAGAGTGCTTTATGGTGCGTTTGCAACACTCCTGGACCAGCACAAGTGACTTGTGCTGGCCAATCACCAGGTTAGGATTGTGCCTTGAGATTCCCTTGATTACTGCTACTACTACTAGTACTACTACAACCACCACCACCAATGATATGCAGGGGCATAGCTAAAGAAGTGCAGGGGGTTGCAATTGCACTGGGCAACAAACTGAGCTTGACATAAATGGCCAAAATGTTGAAAACCTTGTTATGTATGAAAAATATCATCATGAGATGCAGAATGCAATGACACAAACCAGCATGTAATATCTTTACTTAATGGCCAAAACCCCAGAGTAAACAAAAATACAACTGTGATGTCACTTTTGCCCTCTGCACTGGGCTACATTTTCATTAGCTACGCCCCTGTTCCTATGGTGTTTGGGCACGATGGTAGGATTCTAAATAATAAGCTACAACACTGCTGTTTCTCCTGTAGGTCCACTTGCTCCTTCAAGAACAAGTACATTCACGGGCATACCTGCTACCCAAGTGCCAGGTTGCTATGGGCCCCAGCTCTGCCCAACCCATGGGGGCTGCTATTGGGCATTGCAGCTAGGCAAGCTCCATGATGAGTGTGAGCCTTCATCCAGTGTCCCACCTGGACAACCATCCCTGAAAGGAAGAGGGTCCACTGCATGATCCCTTGCTAAGGTTCTCTATTAGCTTACAGTCGGTCCAAAGCTGAATCAAAAAGTACTAAAAATAATAGATTTCCCACTTTTGATCAAATAATACACAATTTATTTTTCCCAATTTCACAAAATTTATAAATATATTGTAGATTTTGTGTAATTCCCCTTCAATGTTTTGCAAATGTCATGTGTAAATCTAAAATATTCTGGTAGAGCCTGTTCCTTTAATCAAGCTTACTTTTGGAAACACCAATCCAGAATCTATTGATTCTAGAAGCAAAACACATTTTAAAACCTCCTTTTAAAAAGTAGATACTTCTGCACAAAATTCCTTTGCGCCGAACACATGGATTCATTTCCAGCACTGATTTCCGTGAGCAGCCGTGGCATTTTCAACAGCTTTATCATAATACCCAAATGTGTCTCCAATACCAGGCGCTAAAGGCTGGACAATGATCAGATAAGACAGAGTGAGGGTAGAGGAAAACCACTTTAGCTAAACTGGCAGGGACTGATATAAAATAAAGCCTGTATTTAACAGCCGAGTTAAAAACCAACATAGGTTTGCATAGTCAAAGCGATGGTTTTCCCAGTAGCAATGTATGGCTGTGAGAGCTGGACCATAAGAAAGGCAGAGCGCCGAAGAATAGATGCTTTCAAATTATGGTGTTGGAGAAGACTCTTGAGAGTCCCCTGGACCGCAAGGAGATCCAGTCGGTCAATCCTCCAGGAAGTCAAGCCTGATTGCTCCCTGGAAGGACAAATCCTGAAGCTGAAGCTCCAATACTTCGGCCACCTCCTGAGAAGAGAGGACTCTTTAGAAAAGACCCTCATGCTGGGAAAGATGGAAGGCAAAAGGAGAAGGGGGCGGCAGAGGATGAGATGGTTAGATAGTGTCACCGAAGCAATGAACATGAAATTGGGCGAACTGCGGAAGCTAGTGGAGGACAGGGAGGCCAGTGCATGCTGTGGTCCATGGGGTCGCGAAGAGTCGGACACGACTTAGCGACTGAACAACATAAAAACCAAATCACATAAATGTTGTTTTCATAGGGAGATGGTGTGTGTGTGTGTAATTTACACAAGCTGTCAATTAAATCAAGTGCAATACACAGGTTATGAATAATCTTATTGGGGTGAAGGATGTTCTTTTTGTACAGAAAATGATCTAAAGCCAGATTATATCACCTCCAACAATTCCATTTTCAGAGTTGTAAATTCACGTCGATTTGAATATTGAAGTCAGTCAATCCTGCAAATAATGTTTATTACCATTTACATTATTAAAAACTCACACACACACCATATGCATTAACTCAAATGTTATTATATGTTATTATATGCATGTTATTATATGCGTGAAAACCACTTACATGCAAGGTATTCTGTTGAGGGGCTGGCCATTGTAATACAACAGCAGCATCAGGCCATTGTGAACTGATTCCCAGGAAATAAGCTTGAACTTACAATTCAGCTGCATGTTTCCTGTATTTGGAAGGGCAGGGGGAGAAGCAGAGCACATTGTGAGCAAGCTGGCTGAGAACAAGTAACCAGGACTAACACAGACATACTGTACCAAAAAACCCCCAAATTATTTCCTTGACTCCTTCAAAACTCCCCAGGGCACAATCCTAGCCAACTTCCAGCACTGACACAGCTGTGCCAATGGGGCATGTGTTGCATTTTGCAGTTGTGGGACAGTCACAGAGGCCTCCTCGAGCTCAGGGAATGTTTGCTCCCTGACCTCTGAGCTGCATTGCCCTTACCCCAGTGCTGGAACGTTGGTGAGGATTGAGCCCTCAGTCCTATATCAAAGAGTTTTTGGCAAGAACCAAAACCACCCACGGCAATGATAAGAGAGAATTATGGAAGGATTATTTTTGCAGGCATTATTGATGAATGCACATCACACATATAATAACATTATTATATGTTATAATATAACCACCTTGGGCATTTGCTTCAGCATGGGAAAGGCGGGGTATAAATTCTTCAAATAAATAAATAAATAAATAAATAATTGATGAATGCACATCACATCTCTTCCTCATCGCCTCTCCTGGATCACTAATATGCTAATGCTGCATGCATAGCTGGGTTGATCCAGTCTCAATGAGCTGTTAGATTTTTTTTCACATTGAAATCAGACCATAATGCCTATTTCCACCTGGATCAAGCAAATTAGATATGTTGCTCCTTTGCCCACCTTCCACTGCTGTTTCCACATCTATTATTCCATCCTGGCTCATTTTTCACATATAGCAAGAAAGCAGACTGAACATACGAAGGAGCCTTATGAATCAGTCTATGGGGCCACCTTCTGCAAAACTGCCTGCACTGACTGCCCGGGTTGTCCGGGGCGCTCTCGCTCTCTCTCTCTCTCTCTCTCTCTCTCTCTCTCTCTCTCTCTCTCTCTCTGTGTGTGTGTGTGTGTGTGTGTGTGTGTGTGTGTGTGAGAGAGAGAGAGAGAGAGAGAGAGAGAGAGAGAGAGTTCTTTCCCAGCCTATCTGCAGGTGCCAGGGATTCAACCTGGGATCTTTTGCATGCAAAACATGGGCTCTACCATAAACATGGCATTTTGTCTTTTCCTCTGGCAAAGAATATTTTATTTATTTTGAAGAATTTATACCCCACCTTTCCCATACCGAAGCAAATGCCCAAGGCGGCTTACATGAGCAGGCTAGTCTAAACCACCATTTTTTTTCAATGGGGCTTTTACATATAATCTGCAATTCACCGCATCCTCAGTCCCAGATGTAGCCTTCACAGTGTGGTTCTTTCCTCTGGCCGTGTGACATCGAGCTTCCACAGGTGATCGTAAGTCCAGCCTGGACAGGTCCTCAAGGTTGGAGTCGGTTCTTTTGCCAGCTGGCCTTCTCACAACATTCCCGCACTGTACAGAATAGCTGTACAACATGAAATTGGTTTCATCCTTCCTGGAATAATCCAGCTAAATTGATGGTCCTTGTTCTCCGTTTCATCACCACGTCGCTTTTCCATGTGTTTCTTCTTTCCTTTGCTTTCTTTCTTCTCTTCGTTCCATCAGATGGGGGTGGGCTGCATCCTGGGGAAGCCTGGGCGCTTTACTGTCAGAGCGCAGTCCTAAGCAGTGCTGGAATGGCGAGGCCGACAAGCCATTGCCATATCCAGAGCTACTTAGGAGAGGCTGGAGCCTCCCCGTGGCAAGGGAGCGTGCACTCCCTTACCGTAGGGGAGGCTCCAGCCTCCCCTATGCGCTCCTTGGATCTGCGCCTGCTAAACAGCAGGCACAGATCCGAGGAGACCGTGGGGCCCGATTCTTCTCCAGAATTCCCCGATTCTTCTCCAGAAGCATGGAAAGCTGACTGACTGCTATGGTGGCAGGAGACGGGATTGCCGGGTGTAATGTATGCTGTCAGAACTGTCACAGCGGCAGGGAAAATGTATGAGCACATTGAAAAATATGCTCGGTTTTATATATGGCTGTTGACATTTTCATCATTTTTGTCTTAAGTCTTAGCTTCAAAGAAGCAATGGACCACCCACTGTGGAATGTGGTACACAAGAAAAGGCTTCAGAAGGCACTTCACACACAGACACAGACACAGACACAGACACACACACACACACACACACACACACACACACACACACACACACA
>JAJKFI010000038.1:7313416-7335123 GCA_029204185.1 Lerista edwardsae
ATAAATAAATAAATAAATAAATAAATAAATAAATAAATAAATAAATATATATATATATATATATATATATATATATATATATATATATATATATATATATATATTTATTTATTTATTTATTTATTTATTTATTTATTTATTTATTTATTTATTTATTTATTTAGCAATTCTTCTTATTACTTATGAATTTACAGTTCTTCTTCCTTTCTGGCCATCTCCCACGGCATATGGTAACCACTGATAGCAATCCTTTGGGGCATCAGCAGAAGGTAAAGGTAGGATTGTGCCATAAGGCTGCAATCCTATAAACCAGTGGTTCCCAAACTGGCGGATCGCAACCCACCAGCCAGGAAAGCACTCTGCACTAGCCCCTTAAGGGGCAGGGCAATGTCAGCGGCAGGGCCGGCTCTAGGAGCAGCAAGGCCCAATGCGGGGCATTCCTGTGGGCCCCCCACACTCCCCACAGGGCCCCCCACTCACCAAGAAGAGCACTTGTGGTGCCATACACAAAATGTGGCACCTGAAAATAGTTGGTGGTGACAGGATGACGTCACTGCCAGCTGCTTCCAGGAGCCTCATTGTGGGCACTTCAGAAGCTGGGGCAGCTGAGCGGGCCCAAGGTAAAGCTGCTCTGCTTGCCCCACTGACCTACATACAAGCCTAAGAGATCCTGACTGCAGCAGCAAGCAGTGCAAACACTGGTGCGGGGGCCCCCAAAGCGCGGGGCCCGATGTGATGACATTGGTCACATTGGCTTAAAGCTGGCCCTGGTCAGCCGCATGATCCCTAAGATCATGCTGCTGCTGAGGAATAAAAAGGGTGCTTCATTACTCACCCGAAGCCAGCACCAGCCTCTAGGGGGTGAGGGGAGCCCTGTGGGTACCTCTGCACAGGGGCATAGCGTGCCTTGCCCGCACCGGGGGGGGGGGGTAAGGCACGCGTTGTGCCCCCATGCTGTGAAGTCATGACGCTCTCCTTGGAGGCGGGGCTCTCCCGGTGCACCTCCCCCAGCTTCAATTGAAGCAGGAAGACGCAGGTGTTTTCGGAGGTGGGGCTTCAGCATTTCTCCCTGGCTTCAAGCAGCGCGTCTGTTTGCTTCCTGGGTTGGGAAGCAAATGGGAGCGCCTGGCGCCTTGCACGCTCGCTCACGCGGCCTGGACATTTTAGTTCGGGCCGCGTGAGCGAGCATGCAATACAAGGTGCCAGGCGCTCCTGTTTGCTTCCCAAGCTGGCACATTTTAGTTCGGGCTGTGCCAGTGATGACACGAGGCGCCAGGTGCCCACAAACTGGGAAGCAGATGCCTGATGCCTCGCGTCGTGATCACTGGCACAGCCTGTATTGAAAAAGGCAGGAGCCACCCTGAGGACAGGGAGTGGTATCAGCAAAGGCCCCTTGTCCCAGATAAACCAGGGGTTAATCCCAGAAGGTATTTGCAAGCCTTGCACAGGTGCAGATGGGTGTGGCTGATGAATTAAAGCCTGCCCACTGATTGGCCTCAGTATATTGGCCTAGGTATAAAGCTGGGATGGGATGTGGGAAGGTCCTGGAGGTGGGCACCAGGTAGGTGCTGGATGGCTGGACAGACAGACTGTGCTGGATGGACTGCCTACCTGTGGGATGGCCTGAAGGAAGGACAGTTAGACTGGCAAGGTAAGCTCATTATGGGGAACGACTGTGGGGAACAGCTGTTTGGCTGCCATGCCCCTGAAGCCACCAAAGGCAGTTGTAGCTGGGACAAGCTGACTGCCTGTTGTTTGGTGGTGGGTTATTTTGAGCAAAGCCAGTGATGAGGGCAGTCTGGAGGAGGCTGGCCAGCCTGTGATCCCAAAACAAAAGCTGCAGAAAGAGAGGAGGCCCAGTGGGTGACTGACCCCCTCCCTCTTGCCTATCTCTGAGGCTGCTCTGTGGGGACACTAGTTAGCCTAATGTGGGCATTGAGGTCCTTGGGGAGGCCCGGCAGGGAATTTGGCGGAACCTAACTTAAGTTCTCTGTTGCAGGACGGGAATTGGCGGAACACAGCCCGAACTAAAATGTCTGGGCTGCATCAGCGAGCATATGAGGCGCGGCCTCCCCCAGCTTCAATTGAAGCCAGGGAGACATGCTGAAGCCCCGCCTCCAAGGAGAACGCCTGCATTCTCCAAGGGGATGGGAGCTGCCAGCCTCAATCCTTAGGGGCACAAATGTTTGTGCACCTCAGAATTTTGCGCCCGGGCGATGACTCCTAAGGCCCCCCACACAACAGCACTGCCTCCGCCTGGGGGCCCCAAGCCTGGAAATGAATGAAAATCGCAATTGGAAGCCACTTCTGGTGTCGTGATCTGACTTCACCCCGCCCATACTGGGAAAGACTTACAGTACGTGGTTCTCAACTTCCGAGGAGAGCGTTGGGAACCACTGCTTTACACACTTCCCAGGGAGTGTGTAGATTTACCTATAATTGTGCTATAAAGTGCCAATTTATAGCTTATAATAATAGCTTATAATAATAATGCATGTTGCAAGGCATCACAAAGGCTTTGCCCCAGTTGTCGAAGTGAAGATTAGACACATCTTCGCACATGCAGTTGCATGTGCGCGGGCCAAATGCAATGAGATGTCACTCAGAGGCAGAACCTTCAGCAGAGAACTGTCATTTCATGGCAGATGGATGGTCTAGGAACTTTGGAATTCCACATTTAAACATGTTTTCTAAAAAATCTCTGCATAACACACTTCCTCTTTAAGGTGCATGTGGCCTGTCTCCCTGCCTACTCTCCTGGGCCATTTATCAGGGGAGCTTCTCCCTTTGCAACAGCAGCAGCAGCAGCAGCCAGGGTGTCCTTGGTCGCACAAGATTATCAGGCAGATTCTGACTCTTCTTTTCAGAAGCAAAAAGGAACTGGAAGAGCAGCAGTCTTGCACATTTGTATGGATCAGAGAGATGCCGACAAGATACAGACTGGGCTGGGCAAGCCCAGACAGGCCTACTTTTCGGAAGCAGCAGCACAGGATGAACAGCCCTGTCTGGGTGCCCTTCAGAAGGAGTTCTGCTTACCTCCCCGAGGCGATGGAGAAATGAGATATCTTCTTGCCACCACCGGCAGATTACAGGGAACAGAGTCTTGAAGAGAGGAGGAAAAAAAACCCAGCACAAAGTGTGATACCGAGGGGTGGGAGGGGGAGCAGGGATGGAGCCTTCCACACTTCCACAGATTTTCAGGCTGGTTGCCCAGATTGTGTTCCTTTATTTGTGCTCTGAATGCACCTACTCCAAAGTCGCCAGGAAACAGTTGCCCGCAGGAAGGTGTCTTTGCAAAACCACCAACGTCAGTGATTTTCACTGTACCCATTCACTGATCACTGAAATCGGACATCAAGGGTTACATCAGTAAACAATGGTGCCTTTCCAATATCCCGCCCTTGGTCTTTGCTTCATGTTCAGGTTTGCATCTTGTTGCAAGAGATTAAACAGTATTGATGTGCTCTCTTGAATCTTCCCTTGTTTCACAGGGGGAGCCCAGGGGGAGCAGGAGGGAGAGGAGCTCTGGAATTTCTCCCACAGCAAAAGTCCCACAGCATCATCAGTGAAAAGTCCTCAGGTGCTGCCTCTGAAACTTTTTCCAGGAAAAAAAAAATTATAATTGAGAAGAAGCAGGCGGCAAACTGAGAAATTTGCCCATGGCCATAAGACAGTACAGGTAAGCCCCAGTATCCACTGGGGTTCTGTTCCAGACCCCCCACCCCACCCCCATGGATACCTGAAACCGTGGATACTGGGAATCCCTTATTAAAGCCAGGGGAACATCAGTGGTTTTGCTGCAACAAGGTAAAAAAAGATGTTTATCTTTATTTGTTTTATCTCCTTGGAGCCCAGGTCTACCCGGGACTGCTTCTGGTGGATAGACCTGGGCTCCCATGGGGGCGCACTTCTATTGGGTGCCCCGGGTGCCATTTTGACTAGGTCCGCCCCTGCCAGTGAGACAAGGTGCTGGACACCCCTACCAGCTTTCCACTTCCCCAGACTGCCGCCTCAGCTCAGCACAAGGGTGGATCAGCCCTCGACAGCAGAACCTTCAATATTGCAGCGGAAGCATTGAAACCGGAAAGAAAGAAAGAAAGGCGGAAGGCGACAGGAGGAGGGATCAGGAGGAATAAGGAGAGAGCCTTCTCAGTGTCCACAGGGCCGTCCCCTGTGTACAGCTCTAGTGTACGGAATGCCGTCACAAACACAAGGGCGGAAATTTAAACACAGAAACCAGCCGAGAGAAAAGGCACACTCTGTAACATTCAAGGCTGCTACGAACCCAAAAAGGGCCCCTTTCAGAGAGAGAGAGAGATAAGGAAGCGTTGACTCCTCGTTAAATAGAGAATGCAACACGCTAGGCTCCAGTGAAGTTCACTTGGGGAAATTAAAACTCTAGTTTCCTGGCAAAGAATCATGTGTGAGAAGCATGCCTGTCAGGGACCAATGATGAATGCCACCTGCGATGACACCTTCTTTCTTGGAGCTTTGTCACCAGGCTGCTTTGTGAATGAGGCCTCACAAATTACTATTGCCATTATTTAGACCTGTCAGGACTCACCGTGCTTTAAAGCCAGAGGCCTCATCTCTGTCCCTCAGAATTTGCCCGGCAGCTCCAATCGAACTCCCTGCCTGGCTCTGGACCATAGTTCCAAGACAGACTCTGTGCATGTGGGACTGAATTTTCTTTGGAGAAAGCTTCTGAAACCTCTAGAAAGAACGATACTTGTTGCAAAATGTGTGAACAGCACTTGTCCCCAGGCCTTCTTTAGATTCATATGAGGGCTGCCCTTCCACAACTCAGGCTGCAATCCTATATGCACTTTCCAGGGGGTAAGCCCCAGTGAACCCAAAGGAATGTATTTTTGAGTAGACATGCATAAGACTGTGCTGTCAGTGTCTCTTGGCTGGGGATTGCATCTGAACGACTCAACCATGCACGTGAGGCCAATCGCATGAGCCTTTCCCAAGGTTCCATTGGCTTGTCCCACACAATCCACCCCACCATGTGGTTGTATCATGCAGGTGCATGGAAGACCAGCTCTCACATAGCTGGAGATACAGCTAAGGGCCCTCCTGAGCATTCTCTCCTCTACTGTATTTCTCTTCTAATCATTTCACAAATATCTCAAGGTGGAATTTTTGTGGCGAGGACCTGAAATACTGGATTCTAGGGTTGTGCAAACCCACCCACATTCTGAGCAACTTAACCGGAATTATCAAAATCTGTTGGGTTTCCCTTGAACAGTCTCATGTTGCTCCTTGGGAGAAACCCTGAAAGTTAACTTTGAATTTCATTTGCTTGAAACTTTGGTTCCACCCCTAGACACCACCAGCCCTTCACCGCCCATATTATCAAAGTGTTTCTGCCAGCTAGAAAGGAACATTCTCCTATCCAGAGAACCTGAGACAACAGGTCAAGAAATGTACTTTGTACAAACAAGCAAGCTTTCCTGAGTTGCTGCCTGGTTGCAACAACAGGCTTTGGCAGCTATAACATAATTTTTGTTTAACATTTTGGTGTAGGCCAGTGGTTCCCAAACTGTGAGGCGTGCCCCCCCCTCAGGGAGCCATGGAAACCAGCAGGGGAACTACAGCATCCTCATGAAAAACCTGCTGTTCTGTACAATGTATAAGATTGTAGTCCTAATGGGGAGCCGCAGCCAATGGCCCAGTAGATCAAGGGAGCCACCAGTTGAAGAAGTTTGGGAACAACTGGTTTAGGCCATCTTCCTTGTTTCCTGCCTGGTTTTGTCTCCAGCTACATAAGAACATAAGAAGAGCCCTGCTGGATCAGGCCAAGTTTCCTGTATCTCATAGTGGCCCACCAGATGCCTCAGGAAGCACACAAGACAACGAGATACCTGCATCTTGTTGCCACTCCCCTGCATCTGGCATTCTGAGGTAGCCTATGAGCCTTGCACCACCTCCAATGAAGACACCAGACTGTAGTTGGGGTTTAACTTTATTAAACACAAGGTATACCGTCCCTCCCTCGCCAGTCTTGCTAATGAACTCAAGACACACATGATCAAGGTGCTGATCCACAAATGATTTTCAGAAACAACAGTAGTTCTTAAAACTAGTGATGAAAATGCCTATTTAATTGTTATCATGCTATTACAACACACATACCTCCACCCCTCCCCATGCTTTGAAGAACCGGTTCTATGGCAAACTTGCTAGTATGTTGAACAATGTGGCTTTGATTTGTCATTATTTAAGCCGTTGCCGTACTAATGGTCCAGTTCCCCATTGGAGGGGAGGGACCACCCCTTTGAAAAGGATGGCAGGTGCAAAACAAAGTCCGTTCCCCTGATTGACAGAGAGCAGTTCTGCTGCAAAAGCTTTGTTTAAAAGTCAAAATGCAGGATGCGTTTAGAGGCCATGTCAGAATCAATCATTATATGCAAATGCCTTCGGTAGGGAAGAGCTTTCCTTGTAAGTCACTTCTTGCTGCCCTAATCAAGTGAATGCCAGCAACTGAGGACATCCTGAGCACAGATGAGCTGGAGATAGCCCTGCCCCAGGGAAAGAGTCATACAAGATGGTAAGAAGCAAGCAGATCTAGGTGCAACTTTCAAGGCTCTCTGTGTGTTTGCATGCGCACACGCACACACTTTCTGCTCTGTAGCTTTCGTGTCTCTCAATTCCAGCAGCCAGTTCTGCAGATGGAAAAGGAAACGTTTCAAGTCTTCAGTCTCAAATTCTACATCTGAAGAATAACAGAAGTGATCTGAAGAATGATTGAGGGCGCAATCCTAACCTGGATTTAGGCCAGCACAGTTAGGCCAGCAAAGGTTGGCTGGCACAAGGGCCACCATAAAGTGCGTTTGAACCACTCTCGGCGTCAGAGGCCAGCACGCAGACATGTGACATCTTCCCATACTCCAAGAGTGGTCCAAACGCTCTTTTATGGTGGCCCTAGTGCTGGCCAAACTTTGCTGGCCTAACTCCAGGTTAAATTAGGCCTAAGTCCAGGTTAGGATTGCACCTTGAATAAAGTAAATGCAGAGGAGGACTTTCAAGAATGGCGCTGCACTCCCACTGATTTGCAAGAGAAATGATGCCCTAATTACCCCTTTTGCTTTTGGAAATCTATTTCAAATGTAGCCAGAACTTCCCTTAGTGGAAGGTGCTGTCTTATTTCAAGGGACATTGGCTGCCGCCTATTGCAAATGCACCTGTCCTTTATTACTGAACAGAGGGTGGGCCTTGAGCCAATGTGACCAATGCCATCACATTGGGCTCTGCATTTTGGGGCTCCCTGTACCAGTGCAGTGAGCATATCGCCTGCTGCCACAGCTGAGATCTCTATGGGCTGTAGGACAACGGGGTGAGCATAGCAGCTTTGCCTTGGGCCCTCCCATCAGCCCCTGGCTCTGAACAGCCCAAAATGGGCCTGGTGGAAGCAGCTGGCGAAGACGTTATGGTATCACCACCAACTATTTCCAGGTCCTGCCCTTTGTGTGTGGCACCACAAGTGCTCTACTTGGTGAGTGGGGGGCCCTGAAGGAAGGGTGGGGGCCCCTGTGGGAATGCTCTCCACTGGGCCCTGCTGCTCCTAGAGCTGATCCTGTCTGAACATTTGATCTAAGAACCCCACTTCCAATCCTGCTTACAACTATTCAGCTTTCACATGTTTCTGAACACATTTCAATTCAGTTCGATTCAGCCGACTTAGGGATAAGTTGTACTTTTGTTTATAGCTTTAAAAACAGTTTCATCACCATTATAATGAGCACAATATAAACACTAGTGATGTTAGGAACTTAGAAGATAATTAAAATTGTTGCTATCTATATATATAAAGAAGAGCCTGGGTGTGTGTGTGTGTGTGTGTGTGTGTGTGTGTGTGTGTGTATGTATGTATGTATGTATGTATGTATGTATGTATGTATGTCTCGCATAGGCTCCGCAACGCCTGGAGCGATCACCACGAAACTTGGCACGCATACACCTTGCGGCCTGGCGACAAACACTGCGGGGGTCGGGCCCCCCTAGCGCCCCCGGGGGTGGGGGTACGCGGGGGTCCCCGCATGAAAACAGTCAAAAACGGCCAAAATCGGCGTCAAATCCAGTTTCCGGGGTCGCCGAGATGAGCGGCGATGCCCCTGATGCCATTGGAGTCCGGGTTCAGCCCCCCCTTGACATGGGGGGCAAGAAGGGGTGCGAAACAAAATGTCCGCATGCCCCGCTGGAACGCCTGGACCGATTGGCACCAAACTCGGCAAGTGGAAGCCTAGCGGCCTGGCCACAAACACTGCGGGGGTCGGAACCCCCTAGCACCCCTGGGGGTGGGGGTACACAGGGGTCCCCGCGTGAAAACGGTCAAAAATGGCCAATATCGGCGTCAAATCCAGTTTCCGGGGTCGCCGAGATGAGCGGTGATGCTCCCGACGCTGTTGGAGTCCGGGTTCAGCCCCCCCTTGACATGGGGGGCAAGAAGGGGTGCAAAACAAAACGTCTGCCATGCCCTGCTGTGATGCCTGGACCAATTGGCACCAAACTTGGCATGCCGAAGCCTAGCGGCCTGGCCACAAACACTGCGGGGGTCGGGCCCCCTAGCACCCCCGGGGGTGGGGGTACGTGGGGGTCCCCGCGTGAAAATGGTCAAAAATGGCCAAAATTGGCATCAAATCCATAGTTTCCAGGGTCGCCGGGATGAGCGTCGACGCTCCCGACACCATTCGAGTCTGTGTTCGCCCCCCCTTGGCGTGGGGTGCGAGAAGGGGTGCGAAACAAAATGTCCACCATGCCCTGCTGGAACGCCTGGACTGATCGACACGAAACTTGGCACGCATACACCTTGCGGCCTGGCGACAAACACTGCGGGGGTCAGACCCCTCTAGCGCCCCTGGGGGCAGGGGTACGTAGGGGTCCCCACATGAAGACGGCCGAAAACGGCCAAAATCGGCGTTGAGTCCATAGTTTCCGGGGTCACCGAGACAAGCAGCGACACTCCTGACGCTGGTGGAGTCCAGGTTCAGCCCCCCCTCGGTGTGGGAGGCAGGAAGGGGTGCAAAACACAGCGTCCGCCATGCCCTGCTGGAACGCCTGGAGTGATTGGCACCAAATTCGGCACGTGCGTGCCTTGCGGCCTGGTGACAAACACTGCGGGGGTCAGGCCCCCCTAGCACCCCTGGGGGTGGGGGTGCGCGGGGGCCCCCATGTGAGAACGGTCGAAAATGGACAAAATCGGCATTGGATCCATAGTTTCCGTGGTCACCGAGGTGAGCGGTGACGCTCCTGATGCAGTTGGAGTCTGGGTTCGGCCCCCGTCAGCATGGGGGGCGAGAAGGGGTGCAAAACTCAAATTCTGGAAGATCATTTTGTTACCCGGGCAACGCCGGGTAACAAAAAGCTAGTTCTCTATAAAACTTGCAATGAGATGTTAGTTGTGATGCGTTGTTGCATGTATTTGACAAGGCTAGAGTAGATTGTCCTAACCCTTAGGCTTGGGGACCAATTGGAAGCAATTGGTCCAGTTGGCTTAAAGTCGCCCCTGCCCACAATGCTTTATTTGGTTCAGTGGTTCTCAAAGCACCAGGACCCACTTTTTAGAATGGCACACATGTCAGGACCCATCAGAAGTGATGTCATTAACATAGAATTGATGTCATGACATCATGACATCACCAAGCAGGAAGTGCTGTCATTGTGACATAATAAGTGACACTCCCGGAATGCAAACTTGCATTCTCGGACTTGCCCAACCATGAAATATCCCTGACAAAAAGCAAAAGTAGGACAAAATATTATGTAAAAGCACTGCACTAAAAACAGTTTAAAAAAACTCACTTGAACATTCAAACTGTTGACACTCATAAAAGGAATATAGCAAGAGTAAGGCCTGCAGCTTCCAAGATGGCGGCCCCCAGTTTTCTGCAACCCACCTAACATCAGTGGCATTACTACAGGGGGGAAATGCTACATTTTGTCCCCCCTGTAGAAACGCCACTAACTGACATCAAGTGTCTTGAGTACAGAGCATCTGTGTAGGGAGAATAATTTGGACTGAGATCACAACAAGGGAATTTAGCAGTTTGCCCCTTTAATGGTGGGGGGGCTTTCACACATCCATTTACCTTGGGAAATCTTCCTTTGGGGCTGAAATGAAACAGCCCACATTCACCGCAGACCCAACAAGCCTCCCTTATTGCTCCTTCATCACCTCCTTATACTTCATACATATTTGGCCTGCATCACCCCATTTATTGGGATTGTCCCCCATTTTCATGAGTGGATTTTCCTCTCCTTCCTTGCTGTTTCAGTACAAAACACTTGGGTGCAAAAGTGTTTTGTGCCGAATTCATTGTACTTCATTCAATGTATTCCTCATCAACTCTATCAGTTTGAATTATTGTCCTGTATCCTTCTTGTTGTCTGCCCGAGTTACACTGTCTTTTCCTCTGAGAGCAGAAATTTTGCCTTTTATGTGTCTGTAAAATGCTCAGAATGTTTACAGCATCCTATAAAGAAGGGTAATAAGTCACTAATACCAGCAGCCCTAGAAGCAAAGCTGGTCCTAGAAGACGATGCATTCAGGAGTCAATTTTTCAAGCAAATCCTGGCCAGCAGCAAGCTTTCAACCTCCCTCTCTTCTTGTTATCGGGGAAATTTGCTCTTTGAAAATCAACTGCAAATATTTCTTTAGTTTTTTGGGACTTGCTGCCTTGATCTTACGGAGAGGTGGGATAAAACATTCAAAAAATCTTCAAGCAGCCAACTGTGGTGGCAAACTCATTTTATAATGTTGCTGACCCATAAGAACTGGGGATGATTAAGATACACAGGAATAACACGCCCTTTGGTCCCAGCTTGGTTGGTGCTATTCTCCAAGAAGTTCTCTTGAGCTTATGAGCTCAGCACTTGGTCATGTCCAACCACAAGAAGTTGCTAGTTGGGCAGTGCAATCCTGGCTGCCGTGTAGTGTTGACGCAATGTCAGTAGCACCGACATGGGGGCGCCGAGCAGCACCCCTGCATCGGTGCTAAAGCTCTTAAGCCAATGCTACGAGTAGCGTTGGCTTGAGAGTGCCGACGGGGAGCCTCCCTCGTGCTGACCGAAGCCGGTAGGCGCGAGGGAGTCTCCGTCCTGTTATGGGATGGGGATTGGCGGGGGGAGGGAGATTGTGGGTGGGGAGAGGGCAGGCTCTGGATTCGTTCATAAGGGTGAATCCGAAGCCTGTCCAGGAGGCTGTGCGGCCTCCTCGGATCTGCACCTGCTGTTTAGCAGGCGCAGATCTGAGGAGTGCATTGGGGAGTCTGGAGCTTCCCCAATGGTAAGGGCATGAACGTGCCCTTGCAGTTGGAAGGCTCCAGCCTCCACAAAGCAGCATTGGATTTGGCGCTGGCTGGCCGCCCTTGCCAATCCAACGCTTCTTAGGATCGCATCCTAGAAAACAAACAGGCAGCCCAATCCTGTACAAGCAGTAGCACCAAAACAGTGACCGCTGCTTCCTGCAGAAGCCATGGCAGCCACCGGGTCTCTTCAAGGGAAGGGGGCATTTGTCTCCCCAAGGAAAGCTGTGGGCCCAACAATGAAACTCCTTGAATGAATGAAACTCAACAATGAAACTCCACTCTCTGCCTGCTGTTTTGCAGATGGTGAGCAGAACAGCGCTATGTCAGGCTTTGCAGCCTGAAGTGGGGCATAGGTTCTGCGGGTGGCACCCACCGCCAACTCCCCCCTGCCTTGGGCAGCTCCTCCTTTCCCCCTGCTCAATCCCACCCTCCCCATGCCTTCCCCACACCCTCCCCATTCCCCGAAAAGCACTTCCCGTGGGACAGCACAGCATCTGGCACTGGGCCAAGCACTGACTGGCACTAGCCCAGTGCTAGTGGTAGAACTTCTAGTGTTGGCGCAAAACACTTTATGGCACATTTGCAACTCTTGGAGACAAATGGGCCCACAGAAGCAAGGTTTGATGATTTCTTTTGGAAGGAATTTTTAGAGAAGTATTTGATTTAGGGAAATCAAATAGTATCAGAGGGAAATGGCAACACGTGAAGATAGGTCATGCCAAGAACATACAAGTGAAGCTGATGAGTATATCCAGTGTAGGCAGTAGAACATACGTCTTTCAAACAAGAAAATACTATATGAACATCCTTAAGCGAGGCTATTTATGTGGAAGCATTCCATTAAAACCAATGAATCTCATGTCCAAGTAGATCTCCTTAAGATTGGTATACATATATAATGGCTTTTATTCCTGGATATTGGGGCTATCTCAGGGGCTTGGAGAAGAAACCTCTGGATCAGCCAAATTGCATCAGATTCTACATCCCAGCGAAGAAAAAGGGTGGAGAGCAGATGGATGAGGCTCTTTCCAGCAATGAATGGAATAGGAAGTAGCTGAGCAAGTGATAAGGAGTTTCTTATTGGAGGAATACAGATGTTCCAGCTACACTTTCCAGTAGCGTGATACGGGCAGGCTTTATAGTTGGCATCTCTCTATGCTTTCTGGCTTGCTTGCTGAAGAATCTGCGGAACTCCTTACCAGAGGTGGTAGTGATGGCATCCGGCCTCGGATCCTTTGAAAGGCAATTGGACAAATTTCTGGAGGGAAAATCCATCACAGGCTATGATGGGTAGTGACCATGATGGGTGGTGCAACCTTATTTTAAAAGAAGGCTACCTCAGAATGCCGGATGCAGGGGGGATAGCAGGAGGTGCAGGTATCTTGTTGCCTTGTGTGCTCTCTGAGGCACCTGGTGGGCCACTGTGAAATAGAGGAAGCTGGACTAGATGGGCCCCTGGCCTGATCCAGTGGGGCACTTTAAAGGATTTCTTATTGAAAACATCCTGAGAGAGGTGCAGCATCAGAAAGAATGAGTGCAAAGGGAACTCAACCCAGGCCACCATTAGTGAAGGTAGCCTCATTTTACAGAGCTCTGCCAAAAGTTCAGGGCATCTTCCTGATTCACGGTGCAATCCTAACCTAGAGTTAGGCCAGCACAGTTTGGCTAGCATAAGGGACACCGTAAAGTATGTTTGGACCACTCTCGGAGTCAGAGAGGCCAGCACACAGACGTGCGCCATGCTCCCTGACTCCAAGAGTGGTCCAAACACGCTTTACAGTGTCCCTTGTGCCAGCCAAACTGTGCTGGCCTAACTGTGCTGGCCTAACTCCAGGTTAGGATTGCACTCTCAGAATCATTGTTTTGCTGCTAATGGGAAACACGCAGCAAAATGGACGTTGCCTAGCCCAATATCGCTTTGTTCATATTGGCTGGCAAGGTGTGTTTGCTTTCTGGGTATAAAACACCTCCGTGGCCTAGTGAGAGGAGGGGGGGCATTAAACTGGTGGGGAGCAAGCAGAAGGGTTCAGCTTTACAAGAGGATGATGAATGGCAACAGCAGTCGGAACAAAACCAAGCATCCTTCATGCTGTCAGAGCAATGAAGCTGGCATATAACAAGATGTAGGTCTAGGACAGGGCTGTGTTTCAGGAGAGTACAAATATCAAGTCACTTTTGCTCAGAGTCTACGGTCCTTATTCATCTCCCTTGGGGTCCCCCAAAGCAAGGACTAGTGGATACAGAGGACCACTTACCAGGGCTTGTGAACTCACCACAAGACACGGGCAGCTCCATGGCATCCGGCCACATGGGGAAGCGTGCCTCCCACACCCACTAAATCAGCCTGAAGTCATGTGACTCCAGTAAATAGTTGCTACACTCGCCATCAGAGTACAACACATGCCTGGCTCCACAAGGGGTTGCATGTGTTCCACAGTGAGTTTACCAGCCGCCACAACATGGCCAACAATTGTCTTTATCTAGGTCAAAAGTAGAGGGGCCCAGAGAATTAATTCAGGGCATTGGGGCTCTGGAGTTGCAGGAAATGTGTACAACATAGAGCCCAATCCCATGCATGCCTACACAGAAGTGAGTCATTTTATTCAGTGGGCATACTCTCAGAAATATAGGTCTAGGACTGACTTCGGCTGAAATCCTATACACACGTTCCTGGGAGTAAGCCCTGTTGACCACAATGGTACTTACTTCTGAGTAAAGGTAAAGGTAAAGGTTTCCCCATGACCGAATGGTCTAGTCGTGATCGACTGTAGGGGGTGGTACTCATCTCCATTTCTAAGCCAAAGAGCCGGTGTTTGTCCGAGGACAAGCTTCCGTGGTCAAGTGGCCAGCATGACTATACGCCAAGGCGCATGGAACACCATTATCTTCCCACCGAAGTGGTACCTATTTATCTACTTGCATTTTCACATACTTTCCGACTGCTAGGTTGGCAGGAGCTGGGACAAGCGATGGGAGCTCACTCTGTTGCGCGGTCTTGAACTGCCAACCTTTGGGTTAGCAGCTCAGCAGTCTAACCCGCTGCGCCACCACGTACTTCTGAGTAGACATGCAAATAATTGTGCTGTTAGTCACCCATAGGAAGGAGTCGAGTGTTGTTGTTGTTGTTGTTGTTGTTGTTGTTGTTGTTGTTGTTGAAAACTGCTTTTTGGTGGTTAAAATATCTGAATAAAAACACAAAACACCCCATTTTGGTGTTTCAGATAATACCATCATGTTATATATCATTTGATGCAGAATTTACAGCAGACTGCAACAAGCTGCACCCTTTGAGAAATGCTGACTTAAAGCAAGAAAATGCACAGCACCAAGCAGATGGTGGCCACTGATGGTGTGCTCTGGAGCTCCTAGGAGCACCTTTTGAGAAATGTTGACCTGGAGCAAGAAAATGTAATTGACAATGTGACTGACTTTAAAAGCAAGGGAACAGATCTAGATCAGGTAAGCCATTCCTTGTGGAGCTCTTCTGAATAGCGACCCAGCCAAGAGATTATCTAGCCAGCAGAGGGCAGCACCAATGTCAGCTAGACTACTGATGCAGGGTGATGTGTATCCTTGACTATAGTAAGAGTGTAGATGCACATGGCTCCTCCTCTTTTATCCTCACAGCAACCCTGTGAAGTATGTTAGGCTCTGTGAGGTCATTACTGGCCTAAGGACACGCAGTCAGTTTCATGGTAGGGAGTAGGTTATTTGAACCAAGGTAATCTTGGTGTAAGAAGTCCAAGACACTCCAAGAAGCCCAAACACTCCACACAGCTTATGCTGACAGTTCACAACTTGTGGAATCTCCATAAGAACATAAGAAGAGCCTTGCTGGATCAGGCCAAAGGCCCATCTAGTCCAGCTTCCTGTATCTCACACTGGCCCACCAGGTGCCTCAGGGAGCTCAGTAGACAACAAGCCAATCCCTTGCACCTGGCATTCTGAAGTAGCCTACTATTAACGTAAGGAGGTTGCCCAACCCATCATGGCATACAGCCCACGATGGACTTTTCCTCCAGAAATCTGTCCAGTCCCCTTTTAAAGGCATCTAGGCCAGATGCCATCACCATCTCCTGTGGCAAGGAGTTCCATAGCTTAATTACCCACTGGGTAAAAAAAGTGTTTCCTTTTATCTGTTTTAACTCTCCCAACCCTCAGTTTCAGTGGATGTCCCCTGGTTCTGGTATTGTAAGATAGGGAAAAGAACATCCCTCTATCAACTCTATCCCTCCCATGCATAATTTTGTATGTCTCAATCGTGTCCCCCCTCAGGCACCATTTTTCCAGACTGAAGAGCCCCAAACATTGCAGTCTTTCTTCATTATTGAGGTGCCCCAGCCTCGTAATCATTTTTGTCGCTCTCTTCCAGCTCCACTTTGTCCTTTTTGGGAGGTGGTGACCAGAACTGATCAAAAACATCTTGTTTAGTAACCATTATCTGACTTAAATCCTTAGTTAGGAGAGGCCGTTCGGGCAGAGGTATCCACCCAAGAATTCATTTATCTGCAATCTCCAAGTCCCCTTTTATCTCCTCTCTCCCTCCTTCACCGTCCAGCGGGCCGACCGCCTCTCTGGCAGGTTTCCTGCTTCTAACATACTTATTTTATTGTTACATACATGCTTTTATTGTTCCCCTTTATGTTGCTGGCCATGCGTTCCTCAAAGTCTTTCTTGACCTCCCGTATCACCCTCTTACATGTCTTCTGCCAGTGTTTATGTTCTTTTTTACTGTCATCATTTGGGCAAGACTTCCATTTCCAGAAAGAAGCTTCCTTGCTCTTTACAGCCTCTCTCACTTTATTCGTCAGCCATGCAGGCACCCTCCTGGACCTAGTTGAGCCCTTCTTTCTTTGTGGTATACACATCCGTTGGGCCTCTACTACTGTTATTTTAAACAGTCTCCATGCAGCCTGGAGAGACCAGACTCTTCTTACCTTCCATTTCAATTTCTTTCTAACTAGCCTCCTCAACTGAGGGAAATCTGCCCTTCAAAAGTCGAGGGTTCTTGTGTCAGATTTGCTCTGCACTCTTTCCTGGACATGCAAGGCAAAAACAATCGCGGCATGGTCATTGTTCCCCAATGGCTCAGTAACACTTACATCCCTAACTAGGTCCCAAGTACCACTCAATATTAAATCCAGAGTCACCTGTCCTCTGGTGGGCTCCATGACTAGCTGCTCTAAGGCACAGTCATTTAACACGTCAAGGAATCCGGTCTCTCTTTCTTGACTAGAGCACCAGTTGACCCAGTCAATATTAGGATAATTGAAGTTTCCCATGATTACAACCCTGTCTTTCTTGGTCACGGCCCTGATTTGTTTCCTCATTTCAAGGTCCCCTTCAAGTTTTTGATCTGGAGGACGATAGCACCCCCCCCACTATTACATTGCTCTTTTGTCCTGGTAGTTTAACCCAAAGTGACTCTATGGTGGAGTCAGGCCCACCTTCAATTTCTACTCTGCTGGATTCTATCCCTTCTTTGACATAGATGGCCACCCCACCGCCAACACGCCCTTCCCTGTCCCTCCTATAGAGTTTATAGCCTGGGATGGCAGTATCCCACTCGTTCTCTGCATTCCACCAGGTTTCCGTTATGCCTACTATATCAATGTTTTCCCTAGCCACCAAACATTCCAGTTCCCCCATCTTTGCTCAGAGACTTCGGGCATTTGCATAATAACACCTATACAGGGAGTTCACCTATACACCATGTACAGAACGGGTGGTACAGAACGGATAAGGAGAGAAAGTTGGAGAAGTTGGAGACAGGTATCTTGCAGCTAAAAGTGCATGTTTGGAGGATATGTCCAAAGGCTAGCTATGGGGATCTCCCGTATTCAAGGTAGGGGGATAATTGTCTGTCTTCTTCCCTAGCAAGCAAGGGGGTTTGTAGGCACATGGGGAGACAAGAAGAGGATAGAATATCAAGGCTAAAAGCTTGCTCTGCGCACATGAAATGGGAGAGCTCATGAATATTAAATGACAATAGGCTTGAGAGGCTGCAAAAATCAGTATTGTTAAATGACAAAAACACACACACACACAAAAGGCCATTAATGTGAAAAGGAACCTTCTACTAGACAAGAGAAAGCCAAAGGTATAGATCATGGCAAAACCTAAACTGCCACTATGACTTTGGAAGACAAATTAGCCAAAGTCATAAATAATTGTGTATGCCTAGTGGCACAAAAAGCCTCCTAGATATCTGTTGGACTTTTGATCTTATTTATGAGTCCCACATGACTTGATGTTTGCACATTGAGTGTAGGTACTCACAGGATTTGAACTGTAGTCCAGGAAAGGAAACCATGGGACTGTCTCAGTTGATTTCTGGCCCAACGTATCTTGCCGGGCACACATTGGATCCTATATTTACTGCAGGGCAAGTGGATGGGCCTAATCCTATCCAGCTTTCCAGTACTGATATAGTTGTGCCAATGGGGTGTGAGCTGCATCCTGAGGTAGGGATGCACTCACTGAGACCTCCTCCAGGTTAAGAGAACGTTCCCTTACGTTCCCTTACTTCAGAGCTGCACTGCTGCTGCATTGGCACTGGAAAATTAGATAGGACTGAGCTCTAAGATCATTTCTTTGTCTTGGATAGATCACTTCGGATAGAATTTAGGCTTATTGTAGCTCAGATGTAGAGGACCAATTGTGTGACCCACCACTGGTGGCTGATGGATCTTGATGAGTTCCTGAAGGCTCTGGGAGATTTTCTCATTGACAGGACCAGAGACTCATCAGCAGCCTTTGTTGACCTCTGGAATGAGGAAATGGCCAGGGCAGTTGATCAGGTTGCTTCTGAGCAACCTCTGCCATGCCATAAGGCTAGGGGAGCTTCTTGGGTTACAGAGAAGCTGTGAGCAATGAAGCAACAAGGCAGACATCTTGAACAGTGGTGGAGGAAATCTAGTGACGAGTCTGACTGAACACGAGTAAGAGCTCTTATCAGGGCCTACTTGGTGTGGTGATGACAGTGAAAAGGCTTTCTTTCCCATGTGGACAGCCATCCAGCATAGTTCTTCAATGTGGTGCGGGGCTACTCCGTCTGGCAGAGGAGGAGTGCACAATTACTCTCTGTGATTAATTCATAGAATCATAGAGTAGGAAGGGACCTACAAGGTCATCTAGTCCAACCCCCTGCCTTTAGCAGGAAATCCTCCTAGAGCATCTCCAGCAGGTGCCTATCAAGCCTCTGCTTGAAGGTGTCCTGTGAGGGACAATCTACCACCTCCCTTGGCAATCTATTCCACTGTCGAACTGCCCTTGTCAACAATAAATTCTTCTTGGTGTCCAGCCGGAATCTCCTCTCTTGCACCTTGCAATTTGTGAAGCACTATAGTAAAATCTATGGAAGAGCAGTGGAGACAAGTGGGTGGATGGAGGTGCGTCCCTCCTACAGATCTGCTACCTGAGGCAACAGCCTCAGTTGGTCTGATGGGTGGGCCAGACCTGCCTATGTGCATACTGTTAAAGCACATGTGTATGGGAGGGCAGAGCCTACGAGACAGCGCTGCCACCCTGCCTGTGCACATTTGTTCTATGTGTGCTTATGCTTGAAAAGGGCTCAAGGAGAAGATGAAAGTGACAGTGAAGAGAAGGGGAAACCACATTTCCAAGAATCAGAATCCAAAAACCATAGTCAATTTTATATCTTTTGCTAAACAATCCTGTGATTATTTCTCTGACTACAGGGTCTTATGCTTATGCTTGTATTACATCTGATCTTCTAAGTTGCAGGCCAAATTTTAAATTTCATTTACAAGAAAATGGAGTGCAATCTGGGAAGAAATGTCAGAAGATATTTTTAGACTGAATCAACTCAAACGCATGGAAAGAGGTGGTTGTGTTATTGCCATTATTATTGCATTATTCCATTGCCACAAATGAAAAGGCAAGTGCCCCTGGAAATCCCTTTTTGTGCAGCTCCCACTCATGTAAATGAGGCCTGTGCGGAAGATCTGTGGACTCCCAACACACATTTTCCAGTGTAGCCATGAACAAATGTCTTTCTTGCATTCTGGGAGGCCGCTTTTCATGCAAATTATATAGCTGTGCATTCTTCTTCAATTGGACATATAGAAGTGAGCAGCACTTAACATTATTCTTCATTAGCCCTAATTAGAATTCTGAAAATGACTGTATTATTCCTATGTTTCCAATAGTGATTAAGAATAATGGGTATCCATACCGTATTTGGCTTTTTGCTCTCTCTACTCACACTGTTGCAGCAGCTGAACATCCCTGATGCAGATTGAACATCCCTCAGGCCAGACCTACTGCACCTGATGACTCACAGACGTCTTCAAAGAAAGCCCAGCGTTAACAGGACCCTTGTGATGCTCTGCTTCCAGCATTGCATGACTGTGCTTAGAGCTGTATTGGACACAGTCCAGGTCTCGTCAATGCCACGTCATATTTAGGGATGCACAAACACCTCTTGGCTCAGCCTCAAGCGGGGTCAGGAATTTGCTTGGGTTCCCGGTGGACACGTGCAAAGAGCCCAAGTCTTGCTTGCTGCCTCCCTTCCCAAGGCATGGAGAAGTTTGCCTTGGGATGGCCGGGGGGGGGGAGGGTGAGAGGCAGCAGGGGAAGCAGCAAGGAAGCAGCTGTGGAAGAGGCAAGCTCTCTGAACGATCAGTTTCATTGGTCAGTTCTCAGTTAAGGAAATCCACTTTTTGTTACAGAAGGCATCTGAGTTTCTTTTTCTGATTTTTTGGGCTACAACGTTTGGTAGAATAGAGATATTTCAACGTCGCTTGTTTCATTGCATTCTGCAGTAAATTCTGCATCAAATGATGTATAACGTGGTGGTATTATTTGAAAATTCCAGATTTTTACAATTTGGGGCCGAAGTGGTGTCACCCTCCCCTCTGCACATCACCTGGTGCGACTCTCACCCCTCTAGGGACGCCACTGCTTCTGCGTTTGGCTGCTCTTCCATTTTTGTCTTCACAGCCCTTGGTGTTCTTTCTATGCCTCCAACAGCATCTCTATTCCAACCATCTATCCTGTCTCGGGTTGGGGTTGATGCGGGGGCAGGATTTGAAAAGCTTAGCCAGCTCCAGGTAGGGGAACAGGACCACCAGAAGTCCCCTGTTTGGAGCAGTGTGGCTTCAGCTGGATATAAGACACCTCAGAGCAGTAAGCTAGGATGTTGCTCCAGCCAGTAGTGTAGCCAGAGGGGAGCACTGAAGGCACTGCAATGCACCATGTGAATGGCACTCACTGTCAGAGCCATTGGGACGGAAATGGCAACATGTACAGTAAGTGCATCAGGGCATACACATTGCCATTGCTGTCCCAATGGCTCCAGTGGTGAGTCGGAAGGGCCGCTTACACAGCACATGGTGGTGCCTTCAATACTTACAATGCCATTGCCCCCCCCTCAGGCTAAGCTCCTGGCTCCAGTGAGAATCTGAAGTCAGTTGAGTGTTTAAATCGGTACAATACCAGACTGGTGTTTCTAGCCTCACCCCCTCTGAAGGAACTGCTGGTGTTTCAAGGGGCTCACCAGGTGCTGCCTCCTACAGAGCTTCCCAAATTGCCAGAAGTTCTGAGGAGGAGTCGGGGCAGCTTCCTCAGGCCATGCAGGTGAAAGCATCATTCGATCTTAAAGCTCCCTGTCTGCCACGGTGCCTTTTGAGGACAGGAGGTGTGGACTGATGGTGGAGCTGCCAGTACTGCTTGAAGGTAAGCCGGAGAATCCGTGGTCTTGTTTTTGGATGGGAGTCAGAATGTCAAGCTGTAACAAGCTGCTGTACCCCTTGTGGCAGGATGGAGGAGCTGTTCAGCTGATTAGTTACCACAAGTGAGAGTTGCAGGGGAGCGTGTGAGAAGGCCAGCCGGAAAAAAAGGACGGGGTAAAACTTTGAGGACCTGTCCAGGCTGGACTTATGATTCTCAGTGGCATGCTGCCAGAGGAGAGAACCACATTGTGAAGGCTACATCTGGGAGTGAGTTGGTGAATCACAGAATACTATATATTTGTAAAAAATCCCATTGAAAAATGGTGGTTTAGACGACTAGCCTGCTCATGTAAGCTGCCTTGGGCATTTGCTTCAGCATGGGAAAGGTGGGATATAAATTCTTTAAACAAATAAAATTCCAGTGCCTAATCTTCCCATACCACTCCTCTAATAGCAAGGCAGGCCAAATCCTGGACCATGATCTGTAGCCATTGTGTAACCACCCTATTATGGTACAATATACATGGTGCAAGGCAGTAGTGGGATCTGCAAATGAAGACGTGGAACGCTGGGCGGGACTTAAGCGCGATTGGCTGCCCGTCTGCTCCGTTCCGACGCCCCCCCCCCCGCTCGCCGCTTGGGCTGCCCTGGCCTCAGAGGGGGCGCCTGCTCACCCGGGGGGGAAGGGTGGCCCCCCTTCCCC
>JAJKFI010000038.1:7335223-7373497 GCA_029204185.1 Lerista edwardsae
GAGCGGGGGGGGGCATCGGAACGGAGCGGACGGGCTGCCAACCAAACAGTAGTCCCGCCTAAGTCCCACCCAGCATTCCACTTCTTCATTTGCAGATCCCGCTACTGGTGCAAGGGTAATAGGCTACCTTCAAATGCCAGATACAGGGGAGTGGCCATGAGATAAAAGTATCTGGTTGTCTTGTGTGCTCCCTCAGGGATCGGGTGGGCCACTGTGATATACAGGAATCTGGATGAGATGGGCCCTTGGCCCATCCAGCAGGTCTTTTCTGGTGTTCTTATCTTCATTTCTTCAAGAAGCAGGAGGAAAAAATCAGCCTCTACAAACACTATATAGTATGTGCATCCTCTGACACTGTGAGCTAACAACTGCTGAAGTGAAGTGATATTCAGCACACCTGCATCTTTCCTTTATACCAAGGGACCAATATGGAAACTGCAACCAAAGCCTTGACATAGCCTCCCACTTGCCCAAATCTGCTGGAATTTGGCCAACAGAAACTGATGCCATGGAAGGCGCACACTTGCCTTCTTCGCACACACACACACACAGGGTTAACATCCTAGAATTCCTGCCTTGAGACAAATGGATTGTGTTTAGGTTCTGCTGCTGGAAGGGAAAGGGGGGGGAAGTTCCCCTTTTTATTATTCCGAGGTGCATTTTAATTTGCACATGCGACATTGTGTCTGTGATGGATTGTGCAGAGGGAAACATTACAGCCCAGCAAGGCTGGCAAGGGGAAAAAATAACGGAGATATGGGGAGGATTAAAAACAGCCTCTTGCAATGCTGAATTCTGATAAGGGGTCTGAATGGTGTTTTCAGAATGGGAACAGGTACAATTCCGAGTGGAAGAAATGGGAGAGGGCTGGGGCTCAAGCAGAAGGGAGCACAATCCCTGGATTCCTCCCCTTGCCAAGCCCTCTGATTCTGTTGCTTTTGCTTAGGTGTCCTGTGCTAGCCTTTCTTTCCAGCGGCACTGAATGGTCTTTCATGAAATATCTTGGAGTGCAGGAGGAATCAAGAATGAATGAATGAGCCATCCCAGCTAAACTGAAATGGGCCAAGCGTTTCCCTCTCTTTTACAGGTGGAACATTTTCTGCCCAATCCTATAGGCTGCCCAGGGCTATACTCTAGGAGTGGCGGGGCCCAATGCGGGGCATTCCTGTGGGCCCCCACCCTTCCCACAGGGCCCCCCACTCACCAAGAAGAGCGCTTGTGGTGCCATGCCCAAAGTGCGGCACCTCAACACAGTTGGTGGTGACATGATGACATCACCACCAACTGCTTCCGGGAGGCCCATTTGGGGCCACTCAGAAGCAGGGGAAGGTGGGAGGGCCCAAGGTAAAGCTGTTCTGTTCGCCCCACTGACTTACAGCCCAAAGAGATCCCGGCTGCAGCAGCAGGCGATATGCTCGCTGCGCTGGTGCGCCCCCCCTCCCAAAGCGCAGGGCCCAATGTGACGACATTGGCTTAAGGCCGGCCCTGAGCCTGCCTACAGCAGATTGCTCTGTTTTCCACAGCTAACTTGAGTATCCCACCTTTCCCCAATTCCCAGCCTTGCTACCTGAGATCCCTTAAGTGGAGATGCCAGGGACAGAATTTGGAAGTTTGTGCATGTGAAGTAGGTGTTTTCCCTCTGAGCTGTGCTTCAGATATAAATGAAAGCCCAATGTCCTCGAAGAAGCATGTGTAGAGTCACAGAGTGACAGAGAAGGGCATTGCTGCGACACCCAGGATGCAATCCAGACACGCAGAAGCTGCCGGTGAGTGGGGGGAGCACTGGTTGAGTTCAGCCACAGCAGGGGTTAGCGGGAGGGTGGAACCGGATAGAGGCAGAGGTGGGTGGGGGTGGGTGGGCCCGTGGGCGGACCAACCCAGGGAGGGGACAGAGATAAGATCCAGCACTTAGGCCAGATCCTAACCCCCATCGCTGGCCCGGTCGGCCCTGATTTGAGCCATTCAGATTTGTGCCAATAATGTTGCTGGTGCAAGGAGTCCTGTTTGGGTGGCTGCCGCTTGCTGCAAGGTAAGAGAATCCATTCAGTTGGCCTGGCTGTTGCAGGGTGGATTAGGACTGAGCTGACAAGTTCTTCAATTCAGAACTAACCTGAACTAAGTTTTGAGAGTTTCACTTCACAGAACAAATTGGTTTGTGCTTGAACATTTACAGGAACTTAAAAAAAAATTAATTACCATGTGTTCTCCAAGCAGGGAGGGAAAAAAAAACACCAGATATAAATACAGAACATAAATTTAATTTGTTTTATTTGTGAGTAAGCTAGCCTAACAAACAATTTGTCCTGCGAAAAGTACAGCATGTCAGAAATAAAGATTTATGTTTTAATTTACACAATGCATCTCATTATAGAAACTTACAGCATGTGTACACATTTCAGGGTTTTAAAAAAACCTTTTGAAAATTTCTAACGTTCACAACAAAAGGCATGAACAAAACAGACAACGCTTCCCCTTCCCAGTTCCAGAAGACCCACAGTATTTATCTAATCCCTGCCAGTGGTCTTGGCCTTCCTAGATACAGTACAGACTCACAAAGGACAAATTTAATACACAATCTTGAGAGGTCACAGATATGACCAGCAACAACTTCAGTTGCTGCTGGGCTATTTCTTTTGTATGGACATTGTGCACGCCAAATCTGTAGCTGCCCAACAGCATCATGATCCTAATGTACTGAAAGGCCAGCACAAGTCTCTTGTGTGGCCTCCAAATGTCGCCAATGCACTGTAAAGCACTTTTGTGCCATGTTTTGAAGAGAAAATGTGCGCTGGCCTCACTGTTCCATCGCCCAGGCCCAGAGGCCCAGAGGCAAGGCCAGCCTTGCAAGGCCGGCACAGGGACACCAGGTGGGTGGCGGAACAGGGTGGGGGAAGGGAGGAATGGAGCAGAGGGAGGGTGGAGAGCCCATAGGCGGGCTGGCACAGATCCTTTGGCCCTTTGGGCCAAATCCTAATCTCTGTTCCCAGCCTCTGCAGCCCCAATTTAGCCACTTGGAGTTGCGCAGCTAATTTCGGTGGCACAGTTCTGATTAGCCCCATAGGATGCACGACAGACTATGTAGTCTGCACTACAGATGCGTGGCATTTATGACATGATTGCTGTGTCGGCATTACAGGAGTGGCGTCAATGCCACTGCCTCATCCCATACACTCCTGTTTAAACCGGTGCACTCATTCACTTGGATCAACCCATCTCAGTGGGGGGGGGGACGACGACACATTTCAATATGGGGTGGTAAATACACAGAAGAAATAAGTTATTTCCAAAGTGTTTAATAGACATTCTTGTGAAAACTGGACCGTTTCGCTCCAGCCAAAGATAAGCATCCCTCCCCAAATAGTATAGAATTAACGTTCTCCTCAAAAGCAAGGGCACTTGCTTTTCTTTTTTTTTAAGGACAAAACTGCCACCCTTTGGCTGGATAATGCCCTTCTTTTGAAAGGCTAATGCGCTTGCCAACAAATTCATACCAGTTTTACCCTCTTGTAATGGGCTTGCGCCAAATTTCACCTGTGCAGGCAAGCGAGCTTTTAAAGGAACTCTGTATTGGACCCCATGCAGCCGACTCTTCTCCCCTTCGCTTCTCTCCCCTTTCCAAACAAGGCTTAGGCAGCCTAATTGGTTTCTTGCTGTGATGGACACGCAAGGGGATTGGTTAAAGAGCCTCTGAGATAACCTTCCCCACAGAGATTTGTTTTCAAGACACAGAACGAATGTGGCAGAACACAAAACTGCAGCCTGGAGATCTCATGATACGAAAAGGGCTCTTCTCTCGCAGTGATGATATCGCCAGCACTGGGTCACCTTAGGAGGGCGCAACCAATTCCTCTTCTTTACTCTCTTGCCTCTTTAATTTGGTTTATTCCAGTGATTAGCAGGAAATAAAGCTGGGAGAGCCAAAAACCAGAACCAGAGTTGTGAGCAGGAAACTGAAAGGGAGGAATCACCTTTGGGACAAACGGCCAACAACAACCGGGACATTGTATGAAGAGTTTTACACATGAAGCATCACATTAATTAGTGGAGCGTTGCCACTGATCGTTATATTACTCAGGGTGCAATCCTAACCTGGAGTTAGGCTGGCCCAGTTAGACCAGCAAAGGTTGGCTACCACAAGGGCCACTGTAAAGCCTGTTTGGACCACTCTCAGAGTCAAGGAGGATGGTGTACATCTATTTGCTGGAGCTGAAGCTGAAGTGGCAATTATAGGTAATGCATAGGTTGCAATCCAGAACTGTACATTTATCAGAACTGCAAATTCATTGCAAATATTTTTGCCATCTTTCCTCATCTTTCAGCAAGTCAGTCTTCTTTTCATCCTCCCAACCTAGGTGCTTAGAAAGCATTCTAGGTTCAACATTTGAGCTACTGAACGTCAAAAAGGATTTCAGCGGGGGCTGTGAGTGCTTGAGTTTGTGTGCATTTGCAATACTAGCAGATCTCACCCTACATTGCAAGCTGCATGCACTGGGGAGTGCAAGGAGAAATTATGTACAACTACCTATATGCCTCTTTTCTCCATGCTTGTCTGTATCATCCAGCTTTTGCATCCCCTCCATGGATAGAGGTGCCAGCTGCTCCTGAATAATATGCCTGCATATCTCCCCATATGGATTGCAAAAAATCGTGCTTAGGACAATGCAGAAAAGTGTGAGGAGGAGGAGGAGGAGGAGGAGGAGGAGAAGAAGAAGAAGAAGAAGAAGATTTTCCTGCTTTCCTGAAAGTGATCTGTAAGCAACATTAGAGCGCTGTCCTAACCTGGAGTTAGGCCGGCACAGTTAGGTCAACAAAGTTTGGCTGGCACAAGGGCCACCGTAAAGCACGTTAGGACCACTCTTGGAGTCAGGAAGGATGGTGCACGTCTGTGTGCTGGCCTCTCTGACTCTGAGAGTGGTCCAAACGTACTTTACGGTGGCCTTTGTGCCAGCCAAACTTTGCCGGCCTAACTGTGATGGCCTAACTTCAGGTTAGGATTGTGTCCTCAAAAGGAAGTCATAAGAACAGAAGAACCCTCCTGGATCAGGCCAAAGGCCCATTTAATCTAGCTTCCTGTATCTCACAGTGGCCCACCAGATGCCTCAGGGAGCACATGAGACAACAAGATGCCTGCATCCCATTGCCACTCCCTTGCACATGGCATTCTGAAGTAGCCTACTATTAACGTAAGGAGGTTGCACAACCCATCATGGCCTATAGCCCACAATGGACTTTTCCTCCAGAAATCTGTCCAGTCCCCTTTTGTCCAATCTGTCCAGTCCTGCTGTGTTCAGCAGTCCCTCACAGCTATCTGAGCTGCTGTGTGAATGCCTTCTGTAGCTGTGTGGCAGTGCAGTAGTGTCTCTTTGTGCTCAGTGATGATGTCATACATAATTGGTGAACTTCCGGGAAAGGCGAGCTCCAAGCTGCAAGGAGCTTGGCTTCAATCCATGTGGTCAGGGTAAATTGACTCCAAGGTAAATTTGCATAAGATTGGAGCTTAATGTAACATGAATGCCATGCTGCCTCTCAGATTGTCTTTGGGAAATATGATGGCCTAGAGCAGTGATGATGAACCTAGTGACACACCACAACATTTGGGGTGACACACCAGCATTCACCAATGCCTGACAAAAATAGAATTTGTTTTACTCATTTTTCATTTTTGTAATTATTTGCTGTTTATACAATACAAAGCACTACACATGATTGGACTGTGATCTTTGTTAAAATAAACGAATATAAAGAATTGTTTGTCTTTTGTTTGGAATGGGGGGTTGACACACCAGCAGAGTCAAATTGAGCAGTTTCCAAAGTTTTCACGCACCAAGCCCAAAAGGTTTGCCATCACTGGCCTAGAGAGTTTAACAAATGACCCTAGGCAAATTTCTCAGTTTGCCTCCTGATCAGCAAGATGCCTTTCATCTAAGGTCCTTCGAAAAAAAGTTTCAAAGGCAGTACCTGAGTATTCCTGCAGATGACATCACTGTCCGTACTGTAAGAGAAGTCCCAGAGCTCCCCTTTGTCTATACTCTTGCACATGTGTCTTGAGGAAGCAGAGAGTGTAAAACCTAGGCACCTTATTTGAGGACATTATATCTGAAGAAGCTCCTTCTCCTGTGCAATCTTCCTTATCTACTGAAAGGGAGACTGAAGGGGAGACTGTCCATTGAGTTTGTCCTTTTTCAAGTCGATGAGAACTTGGCTGGCACAAGGGCCACCGTAAAGTATGTTTGGACCACTCTCAGAGAGTGACCAGCACACAGATGTGCGCCATCCCCCCTGATTTTTGGGTAATAATTGCAAAACCCCATGGAATTGCCTAGCAAGGCTTACCTGGCTAAAAATTTGTATTTTCTTCTCCTCCCAGGGAAACGTGACTGCCTGTGAGGGCTTTTCCAGGGATGTCTGAAGCTGGTTAGGTGCTTTCCTGCTAGACGGTTATAATTTGTCCATCGATACAAAGAGTAGAAGGGGTGGTGGTGTCATGAAAGGGCACCCTGCTTGTGTAACAATATGAAGTGTGCCTCTTTCCAACTTCCTCGCCCAACCTTTTCCAACAAAGTATCTACTATCTGCTAGAGTTGGGAGCCCAGGCTGAGAAAAATAACTGATCTACAGTACAGTTTATAGGAGGTAGAAATGGAAATTGTCCTCTACTTCTCCCCCCCCCCCCCAAAAAAAAGACAGAAGACAAGAGGAGAGGGCTGAGACTGGAAGGCAAGGAGGAAAGTGGGGGAGGGGGAGAATACAGCATTTGTAAAATTAAAAAGCAGGGCCCCATCAGATTGTGTTGGGCAGGGGAAAGCGTGTCGTAGGCAGGAGTAATTGGTAATCGGAGCAGAAGTGAAGAAGGCGATGATTTATGGGTGCATGGAGACAGGGGTGGAATAATTTTTGGAGCAGAACGGGGAACTTACTGAACGCCTGAAACTCAGCTACTTATCCACTCGTTCTTGTGATAAATTAGCTCTTGTTTAAAGTAACCGGAGCTCCATTTTTCATTCTGATTACTACACTTGATATCTCTCTCTCTCCCTCTGTTTCTCTCTGACCACTGCCCCTTAGCAGGCTCCCTGAGCTGAGGCAATGGCTTTATGGAAAGTCCTCAGCTTCCATGCTAGAGCCTTCTCTGTTTCCCCCAATCCCCCTTTGCCATTACAGTGAGTTTAACTCTTTTGGAATCTTACTACGCCAAAGAAATTCAAGGGAGTCTTAACAGCTTGCTTGCTTGCTTGCTTGCTTGCTTGCTTGCTTGCTTGCTTTCTTTCTTTCTTTCTTTCTTTCTTTCTTTCTTTCTTTCTTTCTTTCTTTCTTTCTGCATTTGCACTGCAACAAATGTATTATTCCATGTGTTTGAGTCAATATACAGAATGCGTGTTGATGCACATGGACATGAATCATATTGTTGTCATGCTCAGTTGAAGCCATGCCGACTGGTGTGTATCAGCTCACAATTAGCAAGTCAGAAACTGTTAGGAGTCGGAAGGGAGCCTACTGGTTCAACAACCCATCTAACTTTGTAGATCATCTAACTCAGTGTTTCTTAAACTGTGGGTTGGGACCCACTTAACGAGTCGTGACCTGATGTCAGGTGGGTTATGGAAAGCTCGGAGTGGCCATCATGGAAACTGCAGACCTTACTCTTGCTATATTCCTTTTGTGAGTGTTAATAGTTTGAATTTTCAAATGAGGATTTTTCAAAAATGTTTTTAGTTCAGTGTTTTTATATAATATTTTGTCCTAATCTTGCTTCCTGTCAGGGATGTTTCAAGGTTGTGCAATGGCTGCAGTCGAAGAATGCCAGTTTGCATTCCAGGAGTGTCATAATGATGGCACTTCCTGCTTGATGATGGCACTTCTGGCTATGACGTCATGAGAACCGCTCATCTAACTCAACTTTGATGTACTTACAGCCAACACTCCCCCCTTTTTCCTGCCTGAATTCTACATCCACCTGAACCAAAATAACATTTGCATCAAAACGTCATGACAAACTGCCTGCAAATTTTACAAAGCTGTGATTTTCAGCCACTGTACCATGACACATGGATGTGCTGCAGAGGTTCCACAAGTGTGCTATGGGAGTTTGGGGGGTGGGTCATTTATTAGTAGGCCACTGGGGGATGTGAGCCTCTTGCCAGCAGCGTCATATGCCTTGTCAATTGTCTAAAAACGGCAACTTGTCAGTGTGCCATCAGATGAAAAAGGTTGAAAATCCCTGTTCTAGGGGCTTAACTTTGCATAATCTTTCCTGTAAATCCTACAAAGGTCCTGCTGTTCTTTGTTTCTGAATGTGTTCTGAGGATCTCATCCCCTTTTTGCCTTTTGCCCAAGATGCATCTAAACGTTTTCTTCCCAAAAGCACCTAAGTCAAAACATCATGACAAACTGAATTGGTTTAGCAAAATTCAAACATGTAATTTCCTGGGACCCAGGAAGGTCCTAAGGAGCACATGATAATGAAAGACATGCAGGATTCATGCAATTTGATTACCTGCACTGAACTGATTTCCATGTCGGACCATTTATCTTTTGCCTGAATCATTCTCTCCTGTATTAGCTCCATGTAAATTGCCCATTGTCTGACAATAGATGGGGGCATCAGGAATCAGGATATCACTCCACCTGCAAAGGAATGTCTCCCTTGAGAAAGAGTCATGGCGTGTGTGTGTGTGTGTGTGTGTGTGTGTGTGTGTGTGCACGCGCGCGCATTTGTGTGTGTGCCCTCTAAAATCAACAGTAGCATAAGATAATACTTTTCTTAGGACAAACTGAAATGTCACAATATAGTGTGTGATTAGAGTTCATCCTGATCGACTGGAAACCTGGGATCCATAACCAGGACAGTCCTGCCTTTCCTACATGCACAATACCCTGATTCTGGGTGCAATCCTAACATGGAGGAGTGTCATAAACATGCCGTAAACCCTCTTTTGCACCACCCTCTGAGCCAGGGAGACTGACATATCGACATGCGCTGTCCTCCCTGACTCCGAGTGTGGAATATAGAAACATGAGCTTCACAGAGTGTTTGCAATACTCCTGGCTGGCACAAGGGACTTGTGCCGGCCTAACTCTGGGTTAGGATTGCACCCTGTGTCACTTTTCTGGGGTTCTATCTAATGTCCAATTCTTTTTTACTATTTAGAGCTCTATTCTTTTTTACTTTTTACTATTTTAACCCCTGCTAATTGGGCAAGAGGCAGTTTTTCAAGTGGTGCTCCTCTTATATTTAGCAGGGGAAGAGTAATTGTCCCTCTTCACTGCTGTGCAGTGTCTTTTCTAATGGCTGTTGCTGGTGATGTTCTGCTTTTTTTTTAGATTGTGGGCCCTTTTGGGACAGGGAGCCATTTCATATTATTATTTGCCTGTAAACCGCTTTGTGAACTTCATGTTGAAAAGGGGTATATAAACACTGTTGATTGATTGATTGATTGATTGATTGATTGATTGATTGATTGATTGATGGGATTAGACTAGAAGGTAATCAGTGATGTCATTCAGGGGGAACATAACATAACTTCAAATGCTAGTATTTTAGAATTCTGGGCTTATGGATCCCAAGGAAGGGCACTATCACAATGATGAGCTGGCCGCAAAGGCCACTGCATACTGCAGCAGCACACATAGTATTCGGAATACAGTACTTGTGGACAGAGACATACAATTGTCCCTCTTCACTGCTGTGCAGTGTCTTTTCTAATGGCTGTTGCTGGTGTTGCTATGGCAGTGGGGGGAAAGCAGTACTTCTCAAGGACATGTTTGCACATGTTCTTAGCCACATACTATGCTTGCCCAGTCCTCCACTTAGAAGTAGCCTTCTTGCTGTTGTCCCATAACATGTTCCCTAACCAGCACTGTGGGTGCAATGAGGGGAGAGACATTTTGACGGGCAGGTACCTATTGCATGACCTGTGCTATCCTACCCACTGAGCCAGGGGGGGCAGAGGGCACGGAACCCATAAACTGTACCACCTACTTTGCTTTTAGGGCCTGGATCCAAAGTATAATGTATAACTCTGGGCTGGCCTGGAGGGAGGAAATGATGTGCACACATCCACTATTGATTTGAAAGGCCCCTCGGTGCTCCTCCTTGTGCCCCCTCCCTTGACAAAGGTGAACTGCATATCTTTAGTTAATAATTAAGTTGTCATGAACTCCATCAATATCCCGTCATCTGCCTGACAGCGAGAAGGGGGGCCATGGGGGAGGGGACCCGCCCGATGTGCCAGCTCTGCCCACGGCCGCGATCTCCTCTCGGCCATAATAAATAGCATGAAATGCGCTCCTGATAAATGCCCATGTCAGGGAGAGATTTTACCTTCACTCAGAAACAATGTAATATCTCAGCTATTACCCAAAATAATTTATCAATGTGTAATAGCTTTGTGCAGAGCTCAGATAGGAGGGGAGCCGCGGTGCTTGAGATGGATGGATCCTACCTTCTGCTTTTAATTTTTAATGTTTGTAGGCAGCTTCACATTAAAGGCCAGGTGTCATACATAGACTTAATGTAGGAATGGAGTTCATGAATTCTAATCAGGGGAGAATCTCTCCGCTTTAACCACTTTTTTTTATTTATCCATTTTCTTCTCTCCTGCACACCCCTTTTTGGGTGGCTTCTTCTCTCTGTTCCTTTTCTCTGCAGTTTGCAGTTCTATTCAATTAAATCTAGATCAATTAGAAGGCTATTCAATTAGATCTATGACATTGCAGGCTTAAGATAAATATTACAATAATAATTTAAATGGCAGGGAAGGTGCAAGGCACCTGATCTCTCCCTCCCCTTCTACCTAGCAACATTATTTACACCTGAGAAAAGAGGGCACAGAGTGGAACCCAAATAAGGGGTGCATCAGACACTGTTTCCCACCTTTCACGTCATCTCCATCCAGGTACCAAGTGCAGAACCATCACATGAGTTGAGCACATGCATGTCTCTCGTGCTGCACTTACACCACGGAAGACACACCTGTGTAGCCATCACATCGGCAGCTTTGTTTGTAGAATTGATATCAGTGTGGCAACGTGTTCCATGTGACAGTGGTGTTCCTAGGGGGGGCTGGTGGTGCCCAGGAGCACACCTCCAGAAGTGCTGCCCCCCCACAACCCCCCCTAGGCACGCCATCGCCATGTGAGGCAGCCAAAACCATGGCAGTATTTGTACACACCTTAGGGTTACTCCACACAATACATATCACTTGAATGGAAAGCTATTTCTTCATGAAAGGCCTTGCATAGTGCTGAGAAGGCATATGCCATACCTGCCCTTACGAGTGTTTGGGATGTGGAGGAAATATGGCAGCGGAGGAGGGATTGGCCAGGTCAGGGTGCAACTTTGAGTTGTCTTTCCTTCCTTCCTTTCTCCCAGCCAAGGCTCTGCCCCTCCATTTTTATGCAGTAGTCCCCAAGCGTTTTTGACTGGCGGCTCCCTTGACCAACCGGGCCATTGGCCACAACTCCCCATTGGGGCTGCGGTCCTAAGGGCGCAATCCTAGAATGTCGTCGCAAACAGGCTGTAAAGTGTTTCCGCGTCAGCACAAGGTGTGCTGGGCGGACACAGGCAGGCTGTGTTCGGCCAGTGCAGGGGCTTTTCTGGGCGGGGGGAGGGCGGGGGGAGGGCGTTCCTGCAGGCAAGGCAGCCAGGGGAAGAGGGGGAGGAGTCAAAATCCAGCAGGTATGCCAGGTCCAACCCCCTGCAGCCCGTTCAGACTTGCGCCTGCTGTTTAACAGGCACAGGTCTGGGCAGCCTTATGTGGGCTGCCTGCGGCTTACCGCGGAGCAAGGGAACGTTCATCCCCTCGCCCCGCGCTGGTGCTGCCTGCTCCAGCGCACGTTAGGATTGGGGCTGCCGGCTATCCAGTGAGCATTTCCAAAAGCGTCATCAATTCCACAGTCTGGCCACTGCATCCCTCTCCTGCAGCCACAACACAGCGGCTCTCTGCACTGCAGCACCCAGACGCACAAAAGCGATGCCCCTTTCTGTGAGCCCCCAATCAGGAAAAGCGCTTGTGCTTGAGACCCAGAGAAAGACAGTGCGACCTTTCTCTCTCCCTGGCTGTGCTGCGCTTCGTGACGTTGGCCTGGCTCCAGGTCAGCTCAAGTACGGATGGCTTTGTCTGAGCCGCATGAAAGTCTGCTGGGTTGCCTCAGGCAGGCTGACATTCCAGGGACAACCCTAAAAGCCCCCCCAGCACATCCTTTTTAGCACAAGGCCGGTCCTAGTGGAAGGACAGGAGTGAGGGGAGGCCATTCCCCCCCCCCAGGTAACAGTCCCGTGCATCACACAAGCTGAGCCTAGTCAAGGTCTATTGCTGTCTCACTCTGTCGCCAGCACTGTGGCTCTAACTGCCTTGTACTACAAATTAATTCATTCCTCCAGGCCTTGCTGTTTAGTAACTGGCTGTCACAGCAATCTCCTGAGGAGCTAATTGAGAGTTGTGATCCGTGCAGTATTTCCATTAGCATTGTAATGACAGGCAGCCTCGCGCGCGCGCGCACATGCACACACGGTCACACACACGTGGCACAGGTTGCTCCGTCCTGGCTAAGAGAAGCGGGTGACGGCCAAGCGCCGTCAACAGTCTCCGATGCCCATCAGGAAAGAGGGAAAACAGAGGTGGCAGGTGCAGTGACTTTGCAGTTCAGGGTCATGTAAACTTTGCCCAACTGAGGACTAAATTAGCATCTTGCTGGGACACTGACGGAGGTGCCCACAATTAAATCAGGGCCTAACAGCCTAATCCTACCTAAAGGCGCAATCCTAACCTGGAGTTAGGCCAGCACTGTTAGGCCAGTAAAATTTGGCCCGCACAAGGCACACCGTAAAGTGCGTTTGGATCACTTTCTGAGTCAGAGAGGTTAGCACCCAGACATGTGCCACCCTCCCTGACTCAGAGAATGGTCCAAACGTGCTTTATGGTGGCCCACGTGCCAGCCAACCTTTCTGCCCTAACTGTGCCGGCCGAACTCCAGGTTAGGATTGCATCCTCAATCTCTACACAACATCGCAGTGGTCCTGGTGTGGCTTACGCAGAATTCCATGGGAGGTATTTGGGGGCTGGAGGTCTCCTTGGGATAAGGGGACATTTATTCCCTTGCCCCAAGGAAAGCCCCAGCAACCACAACGGGGCAACATGGACTTGAGCAAGCTCAATTGCTGGCACAAGTTTGCGTTGCTCAGTGCAGGCAAATCAGGCTCAGAAAGGGGCTTGGCATTCAGCGTGCACCATGCTGCTAATCCCACCCCCTCCTGGGCCTGTCAGAGACTATAGGGTGCTTCAAGCAAAGAGCAAAAGGATCAAGATGCAGCATAGAATATGACAAATGTACTAGGAAGAAAAATGAGCCCAATAAAGTACAGGCATGTCCCACTATCCGCTGGGGTTCCATTCCAGACCCCACTGTGGATACCTGAAACCGTGGATACTGGAGACACCTTTTTAAAGATAGGATAACATCAGTGGTTTTGCTGCAGCATGGTAAAAAAAAGAGATTTGTTTAATGTTCCCCTATCTTTTAATAGGCATTCCAGTATCCATGGTATCTGTGGATAACTGAAACCGTTGATACTGAATCAGTGGATATTGGGGCATATCTGTATACCAATATGGCTGGTTCACTTCAAGCAGACACCGTAAACCACAAAGGGCTGGTTGCAGAGGAGCAGGCTTACACAATTGGCACCTGTCCATGTACAGTGAACTCTCAATTTAATGGACCTTAAATTAACAGACTTCAGAAATAACAGGCTTTGGGCCAGTGGTGTTATTCTGCCGGAACGCTGGGCGGGACATCCGGGTGATTGACAGCCCACCCGTCGCATTCCGCAGAGTTACGCCGTTTGCGTAACCAATTACGCCACTTGTGTACGTTACGCAAATGGCGTAACGCTGCGGAACGCGACGGGCGGGCTGTCGATCACCCGGATGTCCCGCCCAGCGTTCCGGCAGAATAATACCACTGCTTTGGGCCCAATCCTATCCAACTTTCCAGCACTGATGGAGCTGTGCCAATTGGGCATGCACTGTATCCTGTGGTGAGGAAGCCATCCTGGAGACCTCCACAAAGTAGTTTGTTCTCTTGCCTTGGGGCTGTACTGCATCTGCATCAATGCTGGCAAGTTGGATAGGATGGGGCCCTTTGTCTACTTCTTTCAAAAGTAGTCATACGTTTTGTACATGCATACTCTTATAAATGCATTCTGATTTAATGGACTTTCACCATTAACAGACGCTCCTCCTATTAGTCAATGAAATTGAGGGTCCACTGTATGTATACATACAGGCACACATATAATTACTTTGGGTCCTGATACATGCTTTGAAAAGGGTATACTTTAGCACAGTGGTATTCAAACTTTTTAGAATGGGACCCACTTTTTAGAATGGTACTCGTATTGGGACCCACCGGAAGTAGTGTCATTAACTTGGAAGTGATGTTGTGGCAGGAAGTGACATCATCAAGCAGGAAGTACTACCACTTTAACATAATAAAATCATCCTGAATTGTAAATTGCCATTCTTGGACTGTATAAATTGTACAACCATGAAACATCCCTGACAGAAAGCAGGATTAGGACAAAATATTATGTCCAGGCACTGAACTAAAAACAATTTTTTAAAAAAAACTTCATTTGAAAATTCAAACTTAACACTCTCAAAAGGAATATAACAAGAGTAAGTTTCCAAGATGGCTGCTCCCAGCTTTCTGCGACCCACCTGACATCAGGTCACGACCCCCCAAGTATGTGCTGACCCACAGTTTAAATAACACAGCTTTAGCACTTCCATGCTTTTGTAAAAAAATACTCTGTACTATGTCAGTATTTCATCATTATGATTACAGGTAAGATGTATAGACAGAAATGCAACACCAAAGTAAAAGGAGTGCAAAAAACCCATCTATTACATTCCCATCAGGACAGTAAATGCAATGAAGTTAAAATAGTATGACAAGTTTTTGGGAAAATGTCTTCCCATAGCTCATACCGGTCCACTGTAATATGTAACCACACAAAGGGATGAATGCTTGCAAGGGAAAAACAACATTTCTATACATTTATCTTTTTTTATGGTTCCCCATGGGGAAGGGGAATGCAGTTTAGGACCATGGTCAGGTGGGAGGGTCTTTAACCATTTGCCCCCACCATGATCCCAAACAACAGTGCCCCCTGTGGATGCTATTGACAGTTTTAAAAAGCAGAAGGGCTAAGCACATGCTTCTCACAACCAGAAGTGTGATGTTTCGGTGGTAACAAAATAAAGACACATAACATTTCTGCACTCCTCATTACTGCAAACAAAAACAAACCAACAAAACTGAAATCTGAAAAAAAAAAACCACCTCTATATATTTGTCACTGTAGCCTGGTTGGGCTGGATTGTGGTGAGTGAGTACATGGGTAACAATTGTGGCTGCATCTGCTGATACTATACTACCGATATCTCCTACCTAGTACACTTTTAAAGCCATGCACCCAAGATGGCAGCCAAATCCTATGGTTCCCGATGCCCACAGTTCCAGTGGTGCCAAAATGGCTGCTGCTACATCCTAAGGTCGCAGGGACACACATTTGCGCCCTTACCCCGGGGAGAGTATAGCTGGTGGGAAAGGGTCTCCTCAGCATTGCGGCCACTCAGTAGTGAGTGCAGAGTCGAGGAGGCCTGTGACAGGCTGCCTAGACCAGGAAGGAGGATAGGATTCAGTGGCAGAGGCTGCTGCCATCTACGCCCCCTCCCAGGCCTGATCCTCTCCTCCCCCACCCAGTTCCACCCACTGCCTGCCTCCCCCTGCCCCGAAAAGCCCCCAAGTGGTGCTACTTGCCACTGCCGGCTCTTCTGCAGCGTCTGCACGGCCCTGAGGCCCAGTGGCCCCTACTCCATCGGTGTCACAAACGTGCTTTATGGCTTGTTCGTGACACCCAGCATCAGGGGTACGCAAGTATCGCTGGTGATGACGAGCTCAGGACTGGGCTCTAAATTACTTGTTTTGTACAGATTTTTTGAGGTGCTGAATATGACAAGGCAAAATTGACTATGGTTTGTGAGGGATTCTCAGTAGACATGTACTAGTAATTGTCTGCTTCTTTCTCACTACCTATGTCTGCAGTGCATTTAGTTTCTCCTAAACTAGAGCCAATGACAGATTTTCATTGTCATGCTTGTGTTCAGCACATCAAAATTAGTAAAGATTAGCTATTCTCATTGTGCATTGTCCAGTATCATTTATAATTTAAATTTAGAAAAGCGCTCCCTTGCAATGAAAACACATAACGCCACTTGGGGAAAAAGCAAAATCTGTGAAAAAATAAAAACATTTAACAACACCTCTACTCATAACACTACATACAGCATATTTGACCCTTAGGCAGGTTATTGTGGTGTCTCTTTGCAAAAGTGACATAAAACACTTTTGTTCTTTTCCCTGGGAATATGCAGTTCAGACAATTGGTGCGGACAGATACTGCAGCACATGCATATGTAAAACAGAAATAAAGGGGCAGCACATGCAGGTTTTTCTAGTCCAGTGTTATTCAAACTTTGGGTCGGGGCCCACTCAGTGGGTCGCAACCTGATGTTAGGTGGGTTGCGGAAAGCTGGGAGCAGCCATCTTGGAAACTGCAGACCTGACTTTTGCTGTATTCCTTTTCTGAGTGTTAACTGTTTGAATTTTCATATGAAGGTTTTTTAAAAAATTTTGTTTTTAGTTCAGTGCTTTTACATCATATTTTGTCTTAACCTTGCTTTTTTTGTCGGGGATGTTTCATGGTTGTACAATTGCTGCAGTCAAAGGATGCCAATTTACATTCAGGAGTGTCATTTTATTACATTACAATGACAGCACTTCCTGCTTGATGATGTCACTTCCTGCCACTTCCAGGTCAATGATATCACTTCTGGTGGGTCCTGACACGAGTGCCAGTCTAAAAAGTGGGTCCCGGTTTAAAAAGTTTGAATACCACTGTTCTAGTCGAGTGGCATAAGCGTTCAGTTAATATCTGCCCCTCTCTTTTTAATGGCACAATATGTGTGAGTAAAAACATCAATTAGAGACCCAGACAGAAATAGTGTTTGCACATACACACCTACACCATGTCCAGACTTGAAGTTATAGACCATATCCAGGATTCAACATGCTCAATGGAAACGAATTGATCTGGCCCATTAAGCTGGAGATACTAATATTCATAATAAACACAATATTATTTTGCACTTACATAACATGTGACGTTTTCAAAGCTTTAAATAATGGTTCACCGATCAAAGAGCTACTCAATTAGATGTATTAACTAATTAATCAATTTATCAAAAGCTGATAGAGAGGATATTGATTGCTACTGGAAAGTACAATGTCGAGGCATCAACTTAAGAATTCTAGAACTGAGAGTTCAGTGGCATAAGTGCCAATGGAGAAAGGTTTTGCCAAAGCAGTGAATGCAATAAACATGAACACTGTTTATTTTGGAAATCTTTCTACAAAGTCTTTTTAAAAAAACCCTCCTCAAACGGATTCAGAACTAGCTCTTTTGCTTCTGGTGTCATAACTACACTGTAAAGGAACGTAACCATTCCTTTCACTGGATAGTTGTGTTCTATCGTTATCTACAGTAAGAGGGGAAAATGGTCTGTCAGTTTCAGTTTAGTTTTTGGCAGAGAGGTTCAAAAGTCAGGGGAGGAAATAGAAACCAAAAGACCAAGAGGCAAGTACAGTGTTAATTCTGCATGTTTTCCAACAAGGTTCACTCAGAACATTTGCTTTCTAAAAAGTATTGGCATTTGCTGTGTTCAGGCATGATTTTTCGTGGTGCCTGTACCAAACCCTAGAATGCCTTCCATGTTAGTGCTCCAATTAGAGATGCAAATTCCCATCATCTGATTCTCCTCAAATTCTGGAGCTCCGAATTGCCCATTCTTGTTTTGGAAGTGAAACCAATACATTAGGCTCCTCGCTCCCCCTCCCTGACCTACTGCCTCCCTCCACACGCCCTCCTGTGACCCTCCCCATGCTGGCTTCCCTGCACTGGATCAGGTCGCCCGCCATGGCAGTGGCTTGAACATGACCACTCTGCACATCATCATTAGAGGATTTAGAGCAGGACATGATCAGAGCAGCACACTGTCCTGCTGCCGTAAATCGGGCTATTGAAAAACTAAATACTTTTTCTCAAGTGAAATAATTGATATTGTATTCATTTTACAGAGTTGCATCGCAAGCAAAGAGTTCGGTATTATTATGCATGCTATGTAGTTAACCCATTCAGAGTACCTGAACTGATTTGAACCTCTTTATAAAGTGAATTTTTGAACCAGAGGGGAAGGGGGGCATTCCACCCAGGGCGGGCCTTTGGAGCCCCCTCTACTCACCAGGATGATTGGCAGCGGCAAGGTATCTGGCAGTGATGTCACCACCAACTGCTGTGGTGTGGTTTCAAGCCAATCGGACCCAGGGGCGGAAGGGAGGGAGGGTCTCCCACCAGCAATACTGTGCTTGCCGTGGTGTCCTTGTGACACTTCGGCATGGAAGATTCCTTGCTGGAGCATTAGCGACAGACTGAGAAGCCCACTGCCCCAGTGTGGGACCTCTCTAGGTGTGAGGCCCAATTAAGCCAAATTGGTCAAATTGCCCTAAAGCCAGCCTTAATTCCACCCACCACTTATACCAAGCTTGGGGTCTCACCCTTCTGGGCAATGAGCTACATGTGGGTTGGGTGCTCGAGTTCCTGGGGATTCTAGTCCATGATGGTGGCGGCACACCTACTTTGGTGCTGTCTCCTTTATATATTGTTCCTATCAATATGTACATGGTTGTTGCCCTCATATGTTTTATTTTCTATCTTTTGAACATTCTAAATTCTAGCATCCTAGTTTTGCTGGGTGTTGCAGGGATGTTCCAGCTCTCCAGGGAGTAGCATCCCTAAGTGGAGGGGGTGGAGCACTAAGTTTTGCAAGGAGCCTTTCCTTGCCATGTAAATTGCTACTCTCCCTTGCCACCAAGCCAGTAAGCAAAGCTAAGTTGTTGTTTGCTGTGTGAGGATTGGCTACAACAGCAAAAGAGAGGAGCGATCTACACAGCAAGGTAAGGCTCCTTGTAAAATCTAGTGCACCATCCCCCCTGTAGGGATGCTACTGTCTCCAGGACAGTCTGGGGGTAGGATGCCCTCTATAGCAGGAGGAGACAACACTTTGGATTGTCCCTGTCTCTTAGTGATGAGAGAGGCATTTGCTAGTCAGGAACGCCCCTTTTCTCAACCAAAGAATTTTGAGTGTGCATGAATATATGAAGGGCCCAGGCAATTATGAAATACACAGGTCTCAAATGGTTTGACTTGAAGCAAGCAGGCAAGCAGCATTGTAGCTCCCATTCTAGAAAGATGACAAAGAGGATGACCCCAAAATGTGTCCTACTCTCAGCTGTTTTTGCAGTGAGAACATGTTTTTTGAGTCCACTGTGGGGAAGGAAAGAAATCAGAGACGGAAAGTAAAGTAGATCTTTTATGCATTTAGGTTTCCCTGAGAGGTTAATTAATAGACTATTGTGTATATACCACTTATTCGGTGACTAAGCGACAACCCCTGAAGAGCATTTTAAGTGCCTGGCCTCCATCCCATCCTTCAAAGAAGGAAAGACCAAAGGCTGCTCCCGGCTGGCAAGGGATAGAGCAAATTATGGGAGACCTCATCTTTTAACACAGGAATGTAGACGAGGGAGTTGACAGGTCACAGTGTGCTATGTTCCATCTTAATCTGAGGCAAGCGCACCAGCTCTCTGTCTAGGCTTTTAGATACCATTCTCTCCACCCACAATCTAAGGCCCACTTTGCCCATTATTTTCAGGAGCATGCATGCCCCACCTGCCGCAGTAACACATGTATCTGCCCAGCCGTTGTGGGGTGTTTGTCTTTAACATGCAGCAGTGTCATATAAAGCAGGTCCATCGTTGTATCAAATGGGAGAATTACAGGAAGCAACAAATGTCTCCGATGTGGATTCCCGACTTTGACAACAAAGGAATACAACACTGTTCCCACTTTGATCCCCAGTGGTGATTGTATGGGTTATCTTTTAATTAGATTCTACTTGTTCACTTTATTCCCAAGATGATTGTAATGACACCAAGATGTCCTAGTCCATGCAGGTGTTTGCTGGCAATGAGAGAAAAGCTGGTATGTGATGAAATCACCACTGCCATGCATTTGTCTGCAGAGCTGGTCATTAAAAGAAAACAGAATTTGAGGTTACCAGAGGCAGAGGGAGAGGGTGCCGCTTGATTCTAAGGGGGGAACGTCTCAGAGGTTCAGCATGAGATTTGAATGCCTGGTTGGGTGGATTCAACCATGACCCAACCAGGCTTTTTTACGAGTATGCATGTTGGGTATCTTTCCAATTCCCTAAGAAGCTTCTTCCAAGAGGCTTTCAAGAAGCCTCTTCCAAGAGCCATCCCTTACTGCATGTGGTCTACATGTCAGACTTCCCACTTCCTCTAGGACTTGCTGCTATCCAATGATGCCATCATTAGCAAGACAGTTAAGCCATTGTGGCTGCCAGAAAATATTGATTGATTGCCACCACCCAGCATGCCCCCGCCAGAGTCTTCCAGGATGTGTGCAGAGGATCCAGTCTGGTCTAGGAAGGTTGCAGCAGGCTTGGAGATCTGGACCTTACCTTTGCAGTAAAATCAGTGGGAGTGTGAGGAGTGCTGCTGTTCCATGCAAGGAGAGATTGAGTAGGCCCTGGATGCTCTTGCACAGGCAAGGGAGAATCCAGGTTCATGCTGCTGTGAGGAAGACGATCCCCAAATGCCATGCAGATCCAGATACACCATGCATTGTTTTGCTTAGGCAGGGGCAGGAGCACTGACTTGTGTTCAATATTGTGTTCAATATTGTGGTTGCATCAAGGGCCCCCCCTTGATGCAACCACACCCCTTGATGCACCCAACATCATGATATTACAGCATCATGATGTCATGATGTTGGGGTGTGTGGCAATATACTTTGCCAGCTCCCAGAGCAGGGAAGACATGCTTGTTCCCCCAGCCACTGCTCAGGCAGTTGGGCAGACCATCAGTGTCTGCTTTCCTACTTACAGTGACTTGCATGACCTCAGGGGCGGTTCTAATCAGAACCGTGCCCATGGCAGGGAATTACATTGCGCCCCCCCCCCCCCGCAACGTCATGACGTCACAATGTCATGACGTTGCGGGGTGTGGCTTCCCTCCCGGCTTGGAGGGTGAGGAGCGGCCGCTGCGCCCTCCGAGCTGGGAGGGATGCCGCTGGGGCGCACACTCTGGGCTGGGAGTTTAAAGTGCACTTTAAAGCCCCGGCCCGGAGTGCACAGCACCCGCTCCCCACCCTGTCTGCCGGGGCGTGCGAGCACTTTAAAGTGCTTGCGCGTCCCGGCGGACAGGAGAGGAACAGGCGCGGCGGGCACCATGTTGCGGGGGGCACGCGGGGGCACCATGACATCGGCGCCCCCCCAAGGTGGCCCCAAGATGGCGCCCAGGGCTCTTGCCCCCCATAGCCCCCCCTAGATCCACGACTGCATGACCTACCAGTATAGGTCTAGTTTTCGCAAGAGTCTATTACATGTTTTTGCACTCTGAGAGATTTTAGAAGGTGCAATTTCAAAAAAGGGAGAAAGTATGAAGAAATCATGTTTTTAGCACAGTGCACCATGGTTGCAAGGAAACGCAAATGAGTTTATTTGGAAAAGTAGACCTATACTGGTAGGTCATGTGAGTCCCTGTAAGTAGGAAAGCAGACACTGATGGTCTGCCCAACTGCCTGAGCAGCAGCAGCAGCAGCAGGGGAAGGGGGGAACCAAGCACCCCTTCCCAGCTCTGGGAGCTGGAGAAGTGCACGGTTTCCCCTGCCACTTCCCCCCTGCCTGACATGTTCTCTCCATCATGCTTGCAGTTGGCTCTGCTCTTTGCAGGGGGACACGTGGGGGGCAGATATTGGGTTGGCACACCCACATCCACAAAATATTGGGCCGCTTGCACCCGTGCCACATCCAAGTTGGCGTTACTGGGCAGGGGTGTCAAACATAAGGCCCACGGGCTCTCCCAGCCCTTGGGCTCTCCCAGCACCACCATCAACTGCTCTCAGTTGCTGAGCTGTGCTGAAATGCCACGGCTGAATGGGAGGCCAGCATGATAACTGGGTTCCCCCATATCTTGAAAATATTATCTTGAGTTGCATATTTCCTCTTCTATTTGTAGCTAATGAGTTCCTAAGTGAGAAAAAATTGCTTATTTCTGGTCATGACCTGCTTAATGACATCACTTCCTGACATCACTTCTGGCCCTCTGCAGGCATCATAAATGCTATTTGGCCCACTATAGGACATGAGTTTGACACCCCTGGCTGATAAAATTACCATCTTATCTTGAAGCTGAGAATTAGATCAGATGACCCTGCAGATCCTTTCCATCCCCCCAGTTGCATGGAAAAAGAAAGTCCCCACCAAAATACAAGAATATCTGCATCAGGGGTCAGCAGCCAATGGCCAACGGGCCAGGTCAGGCCCATACAGAACTTGGACTGAGAGACAAAGCCACACACTGGGCAGAGTATTGCAGAGCCAACTGCACAGATTCATGGAGTCCCCGTGTCATTTTGTCTTCCAAGCCAAGCTCCACGCTTGGAGCTTGGCAACAGACATGGCAACAGCAATAACATCATCACCGAACATCTGGCCCCTTGCCAGAAAAGACTGCTTACCCCGATATATGTGATTTTAAAAAGAAAAGATTGAATGAATATGTGGAAGCTCCTACAGCAGTGGTTCTCAAACGTTTTGGACCAGGACCCACTTTTTAGAATGGTACTCGTGTTGGGACCCACCGGAAGTGATGTCATAGCCAGAAGTGACATCATCAAGTAGGAACTGCCATCAGTGTGAAGTAATCAAATGACACTCCTAGAATGCAAACTGGCATTCTTGGGCTGAAACAACTGTATAACCATGAAATATCTCTGACAGAAAGCAAGATTAGGACAAAATATTATGCAAAAGCACTGAACTAAAAACAAAATTTTCAAAAACCCTCACTTGAAAATTCAAACACTCACAAAGGGACTATGGCGAGAATAAGGTCTGCAGCTTCCAAGATGGCCATTCCCAGCTTTCTGTGACCAACCTGACATCAGGTTGCAAGTGGGTCTTGACCCATAGTTTGAAGAACACTGTCCTACATAAAAGATCAACCTTCTGTCTCCAAACTGGAAATTCTCTCACTTCTATAGTATACCCCTGGCATTGGCTTTGCACTTGGGAAAGTCCATAAGGCACATAGTGCTGACCATAAACTCTGCATTTTTATGGGCTAGCCATAGCATTAACCACAATCCTTGGAATGATCTGCAGGCTTTTTTATTTTAGCTGCATGATGTTGTGATCTGATGATTGATTGGAGCTTGTGTGCAATTATGTGCCTCAGCCTATTGCTGCTAGCTTGATAGAGTGTGTACCTCTATTTCATATTAAATAATGATAAACGATCACGACTTGCATTTATATAGCGCCTTTCATCCAGAAAGATCCCAAAGCGCTTTACAAATTGATTTACTGTGAAAACTGTGGAGTTTATTCTCCGCTCCATAAGCTCGTATAAATCCCATTGAGTTACTTGCACTTCATCACCTAACTTGGTATAGCCCAAACAAAGCAGAGGAGCTCTTTATAATAATACACTTAGAAGGCAGCCAGGGGAGCCATTATAAAATTGAGCCAGTGTCCATGGCCTCTGTTTTATGATGCATCCACAACGCTGAGCATCTCTAGTCGCTCCATATTCCCAATCATTACTGGGGAAATGGCCCTAATGAACTACCAGCAGCAGTAATTCTGACAGCAGCCAATGACTGGAGTTCCCAAATCAAAGGGCACTTTCACTTGTCTGCTATTAAAACGTCCTAACCGGGCTCAGAAAAATCCACATTACAACCTGACACCAGAGCCACAGCCAGTCCTTCAGAGCAATGCACCCATGCAGGGCAGGGCAGGGCAAGGCAGGGGGGAACCACTGTTAGTCCATGGGCCAGATACACCTCAGAGCAGAGTTACCCGCTCCCTGGTTTATTTTCTTTATGTATTTTTATACTGTGATTCACTAGCAATTATCAGGGCAGTTAAAAACAATTAGAACAAGAGAAATCATACTATACAGTGTATAAAGCCATCAATACAAATGCACATTAAATCAAAAAAAGAAAAGCAGCAAAAAAGATATTAAACATGCCTCACAGCCCAATCCGAAGCAGCACTGACATGACAAGCCCGGAACAGCAGGGCTGCATCCTAAGGCCATTAGGAGGAGGCAGCAGCACAGCGCAGGGCAAGGGGAGGTTTTCCCCTTGCTCCCGGGTAAGCCCCAGCCAGCCCTATGGGGCTGCTCGGATCTGCACCTGCTGTTTTGCAGGCTCAGGTGAATGTGCGCAGCAGGGGCCCGAACGGGGGCCGCCCTGGCCGGGTTGGGGTTTAGGATTTGGCACTATGGCCGTCAGCCATCACCACCCCCGTTGCCACCCACTGCGCCGCCCCGTTACACCCCCGGCACACCTCTGGAACGCCCTTGGCAATGTCCTGCGCCGACCGAGCGCAGCCAACGCTCGACCAGTGCACGGCCGGTGCAGCCGATGGGTAGAGGCAGATCTAAGGGAGGGCAAAGCTCTTAAGTTTTGCAAGAAGCCTTATCTTGCAGTGGAAATCACTCCTCTCCTGCACCGTTGTAGCCAATCCTCACAGGGAAAAGCAACATCTTGGTGTTGCTTACTGGCTACAGCAGCAAGGGAGAGGAGGGGTTTACATGACAGGGTAAGGCTCCTTGCAAAACTTAGAGCTTTGCCCTCCCTGTAGATCTGCCTCTGCCGATGGGCGCAGCAGCATCCGTGCCTCGACGCTGCTGCTTGCGCCGGTCCAGCACCCGACTTGGTGGCGCAGACAACACTGCCTAATTTGCCACATTTGCGACAACACTGGACCGGCGCAAGTGCGCAGTGCTGGAGCAACGCAGTATGGGATTGTGCTCTCATTTAGTAAAATCCTGGGGAACATGACAAAACCCCTGTCTGGAACTGAGAAAACATTAGCATAGCACCAGACAAGTCTCCCAGGAGAGGCTGCTGTGTAGATGAGGCACTGTAATAAAAGAACTGCACACTTGGAGCTCCCCAAATCTTCTTCTTTGTCAAGGAAAAGCTCTGGGTGTGTGATTTGGATCAGGGATGAAGAGTAAGAAAGAGAGGGGTTAAACCTTTTGCCCCGATGCTGATTTTCCAATGCAAAGTTATCTCACACACACACGCACACGCACACACACACACACCCCAAATGCCGTAGGCACCCATTAATTAGACTTGCATGTTGTGTATTCAGCTTTGGGGGGACTATTTGCATTAGAAAACTGGCACAATGGCTCTTCTCAGCTCTACGTTCTGTTCAAGTGGGTGCAGAATCAAGGAGGCCCGTGTTGGGCTGCCCGGCTCCAGAGGGGGTTCAGGATGCAGTGGCAGAAGCTGCCGCCGTCCTCACTGCCCCTCATGGGCCCAATCCTCCCCCCTGCCCAGTTCTACCCAGTTCCTGCTGCCCGCCCCCCCCCCCCGAATCTCTGGAGTGGCACTGCTGGAGCACTGGTCAGCTTCCTGCTCAGCGCTGAGGCCGGGCGCTAATTTGTGCTGGCCCTGCACTGGCCCAGCACAAACGGTGGTTGTTCACACAATGTCGCGAATGTGCTTTATAGTATATTTGTGACACTTTTAGCTGGCGGTACATACATACTGCCAGCAATAAGGGCCTCTGGATTGGGCCCACATTCAGGTGGATGGTGACTCCACCGTTTCAAACAGCCCTACAATATAAAGAACGCACTTCAAGAATAAGTTTCGCTCTGAAGAGTTGATGGAACTGCCATTCTGCTGTTATCTCTGGATCAGAATCATCTGGGAAGGAGTCAGGACTCTGTTGGGGGTTCCAGACGCTCTATGAGAAGTAACTGATTCTCTTCTGTTGCATGAGTATTAGGCACTACTGCCAGTCTGTTACACAATACCCTGAGTCCTGCATTCGACTAAGCTCACTCAGGCCCATTCATGGATGGCCTGTGTTGCTTAACAGGATGAAGCCCCACGTGAGCTCCCTTCTGCCATAACGGGTGTCATCTGGACTCTGTTGCTGTTGGGTCTCATTTCAAGGACAGCCCTTGGGAGACATGGAGTGGGGCCAACTCTCTATTCCTTCCTCAACTCTAGATAGCTGGTGATAATGTCCTTGTCCCGTCAGGCTTGTAGTTATGTCAGTATTGACTTCTGGATAAAGGGGCACATTGCCCAGTTTTTTCATGGGTGAGGTATTTATTGTCATCGACCAACCCAATTATTCCTGAGGCCATGGGGACTTTCTTAAAACACGTAATGAGACATCGTAGTCCCTTTTAGCGCATTAATGGGGAGCTCAATTGTCAAACCACTTAATTCACTGTTTGATAGTATGCCCCTGTTCTTACATATTTTCACTTGTCTGTTTGCGTGCATTCTTTTGTGTTTGTGTGGATGTTTGAGAATTAAATGAAGGTCTTGGTTTTGTTCTTTGTTTATGTTTGGCCTGTGTAGGCCTCCTATTGTATGTTTTGAATTGTGCTGGTCTTTGACCATAAATAAAGATAACTAACTAACTAACTAACTAGCAAGAATAAACAAGGTGAGAAAAGAATAATTAAAAATAGATACATGCGTCCACTCTGAAAATGTTCCCACAGATGTTGGGTGATCCCAGTTCCAAATCTAAGATACAATGGGAAGTTCCATAGGTCAAATATCAGGAGAGAAGAGTCTGTGGTGCTTTTCAACCACATTATACTGGAGCTGTTGTAAAGAGCCAGAGACTGAATTCACCACAAAAATCCAAGAAATCACTTTAATTAGGGACAGGCCATGAAATTACTTAATTAAACTCAGGGGTCTCAGTCTAGTGCCTTGCGGGACAGCTGTGCATTTGAAATAAAACCAACCAACATTAATTGTTCCTCTTGATGACATTCTCACTTGAGAAACTACGGGCTGAGGACCAGACGGAATGTGATAGAGCAAGCCACATTCGTTGTTCAAGCATCGGCCCTGTTCAGGTTTCAAGAGGGGAGGGTACCTACTTCTCATGTCAAAAGGAGGATGTAGGGAAGTAAAGCTGTAACTTCCCTCCTTCCCTCCCTGTGCCCGAGAGTGGACAGGCCCGGCGAGGAGGGGCTGCTCAATCCTGAAGCTGGGTTGTCACGAGAGGCCATGCAGGCCCACACCTTTCAGGTAGAGCCTGAAGGAGCTACACCTTGCCTGGCACGTGGCCTGCTGGGCTGGCCCTGTCCAGGCAACCAGGACACAAGTGACCAAAACGATTACTGAGCTGGGGCACCTCCCTTACGAGGAAAGGCTACAGCATTTCGGGCTGTAAAGTCTAGAAAAAAGGTGCTTGAGGAGGGACATGACTGAGACGTATAAAATTACGCATGGGATGGATAGAGTGGATAGAGGGATGTTCTTTTCCCTCTCTCACACCAGAACCACGTTCACTAAAATTGGGTGTTGGGAGAGTGAGAACAGATAAACGAAATACTTTTTTACCAAGCGGGTAATTAGTCTGTGGGACTCCTTGCCACAGGAGGTGGTGATGGTGTCTGGCCTAGGTGCCTTTAAAAGGGGACTGGACAGATTTCTGGAGGAAAAGGCCATCACAGGCTACAGTCCGTGATGGTTAGTGCAACCTCCATATTTTAGAAGTAAGCTACCTCAGACTGCCAGATACAGGGGAGTGGCAACAAGACGCAGGTATCTACTTGTCTTGTGTGCTCCCTGAGACATCTGGTGGGCCACTGTGAGATACAGGAGGCTGGACTAGATCCAGGCCTTGGCCTGATGTTCTTATGTTAGCAGGAGGTCGCATGAGAGAATGGGATGGGACTGTAAATGGGAGGAGCATTCATTCAGTGGCGAGAAATAAAGGCCTTTGCTTTGGCTGAGGATGAAGCAGACCCCCCTAAAGTGAGGTAGTGAGCAGACCAGGCCTCCACAGAGGAGAATGCCCAGCCCTGCAGAGGAGGATACCCAGGAATCCTCCTCCCTGCGACCGCCCTTGCTTTTGGGGAACCGTGTCAGCCTAGCCCCCACAGCACCCCCCAAAGGGTGACAATGGAGAGGGTGAGCAAAAAAGGAGACCCTGACAACCGCCCTGTGGTTCAGGGTCTGCTGCTCCCCTCACACCCTGCTCACCATTGCTTCAGGCTTTTCACTCCCAGCCTGACCCTAATATCGGAAATGGACCAATATTGGGAAACTATTTTTCCCAGCTATTGGGGAAAAAAATAGTTTCAAGCAGCAAAGCCCAGGAAAGTAAAGCAGAGAAAGGAAAAGGTGCATCTCCTTTTGTTAGAAGGAAAAAGAAATCCTTTATATATGAAAGGAAAAAACATGTAAAGAAACAAATGTAACTTGTTTCTTTGGCCTCCAAACATACCATGGTCTGGGTTGGCCTGGAGGCTGAAGCTACACCCAATGAAAAGAACAGTGATTTCCCCGCCCTTCCTCCCCGTTTTTTCACTTAAAGCAACCTGTGACATTCTACAGTACTCCTCTGAGTAGAAGAAGGGCGGGTGGAGGGAGGCTGTTAATGCTTTCCTCAACTTCTAATTTTCCTGGGAAAGTTAACTCTTTCCTTTGTGGTGGTTTTTTTCCTAGCACAAAAATCATCCTCCCTAAGTTGCTCTTTCGTGAGAGGTTTTGGCCTACACGGAATACAGGAGGAACCCTGTAAAACTCAGGTGCACAAGCCATTTGCACAAGTGTGATTTTGAGCTGGAAAAAGGCCACAAGGGAATAGGGGAAACAATTGCTGTCCACACACCTTTCCCCTTCCACTTCCTGTGCCTGCTTTGGATGCAAAGAATGACCTGTGAAACTCAGTGTAACATGCAGTTTGAGCCTGAAATTACTTGCAGCCCCTTCCCAAAGCAGGGAAGATTCACGCTAACAGTGGGCAGGTTCAGTAAGCCCCTGGGCCACGTCAGCCTGTCCACATCTTGGGATCTCCTTTGGAGGCCCTTCTCCAGGTGCCTGGCTGTCTGAAGTGTGATTATTGGGGAGGGGGCCTTCAAGACTGGCACTCCTTCTTCTGTCCACTGGGAGGCTGGCACTAGTTTTCAGGAGTCAAAGGCCTTTACTACCCCCTCCTCAGCTTGATGGTAGTAGTAGTAGTAGTAGTATTAGTAGTAGTAGTAGTAGTAGTAGTAGTAATAATAATAATAATAATAATAATAATAATAATAATAATAATAATACTTGGATTTATATACCACCTTTCTTAGGTCACCAGATTTCTCTAATGACTATAACTCAAGGCGGTTTACATGGGCAGACTTTATTCAGAAACCCGAAGGTTTTTACAATTTATACAGAAATGTTCTATCTTTCAAGAACTACACACATACAGATGGATCTTTCTGGATTTAGTCCTTCTTTCTGGCCACCCGTTTGTCGTCTTGCTGGCTGATAAACGGCTTCCCTGCTCCCACCAGAGAAGTGGCTGAACTTCAGCACAACTCCCCCTCACACAAGGCAGCCGAAGCTCTGCTGTTAATCGGTCGCAATTAACGAGGTCTGCCGCTCACAGAGACTTCCGGCTGTGAAGATCTTCAGCTCTTATCTTCAGGCAAACGGAGGCATTAACCCTCTCGACTAAATCTTCTGCCCAAGACAAACGGTAGTCCTTCTTTCTGGCCACCCGTTTGTCTTCTTGCTGGCTGATAGCAACCAATAGCAATAGCTCTTCCCACCCTCCCCATTGGCAGAGGGGAGGGGTCTGTAGGGGTTAACCAGGACTGGGGTTGTGGTGGTTCAAGAGGCTAGCTCAGTGAAATGGGCCCTCTGATAGGTATGGGTGGCACAACCTATCTAACCTCTGATGTCAACCACTGTTCATCATGCGAGGGATGATACCACTTCTCCAGATCTTTAGTACGTCTGGAGGCACCAGTTATGGAGTGAGATGGTTGTAAGTCACAGTGACAGTCCCATGGCATGCTCATTACCTGGACCAGAGGCTGGGTGGGAAGTGCTTGTCGGCACCATAAATGGAGAACAATTGTGGTCCGATCCCTTTAGCAAATATCTGTAAGTGAATGGGATCTTCCTTGTTTGTGAAGTAGAGTGCAATGCCTTCTAGCCGCCTGGTGTGAAGAAGCATGTTCAAACTGCCCCCCCCCCGTCCCACGGCCTTTCCCTCCTGCCTGCCTGCCATAGATATACAAGGCTAAGTTGATGAGCTGTTCAGCTTAGTGTGAAATGTGTTACATTTTCCCCCCAGCTGCTTCCTGATTGCAGTATTTACTTTTAATCTCCTCTGCCTCAATGCCCGATAAAAACTTTGTCACATTAGATGGTGACAGATGGGAAAGAGAAGGGGGGGATCACTGCAAGGGAACGTCCTGGCTTCCCAATAATTTTTCACAACGCCAATTATGTCCTTCAGTGCTTCCCGGCATGTGCACCCATGTCAGCAGAGAAGGAAATAGAAAGGCATAAATAAAGACAAAACCAGGCACTGCGTGGCTTTAATCTGCAGAATAACATTTCTCATTTGGGTGAAATATCGCTGGATTCTCTCCCTGGACGAGAGAGGCACATGCACAGTCAAACCCGCTTGCCCTGGGCCTGGAAGGCATCCAGTTGGGCAAACAGTTTTTGGCAGCGTGAGTTTTTGAATATCCATGGGACTTATACTGGAGTTCTGATCTTCCTGTAGGAGTTGTCGGCCAATATTCCTCCCTGGGCAGAAAACCATCCACTGGCCAAGTCATGTGCCTGTAGGGAGACTGAATATTAGCCCACTGGCCACAATTTCATTTGACTGAAGAAGAGAAAAACACCAAGTGACAAGGAGCTGGCTGTTATCTGCAGACGCAAGAAGATTCATCTGAGGCGTCCCAAATCTCTTGACAATTTCCTGAAAGACTTCTGGATTTAGTCTCAAATCTGACTCTCTGAGCGATCCTTTGCTGAGCCAGTCTGCAGAGACCTTGTCTACACCCGCCAGGGGCTCTGCCCGAATAGATGCCAAGTGTAGCTCGGCCCAGGACATCAGATGGACTGCCTCCTGGTGTAGCTGGGGAGACCTGGTCCCTCCCTGCCGGTTCACATATGCTTTTGCCAACATATTGTCCGTACTCACTAGGACATGCTAGCCTTCCAGACTGTCTTGGAATCTCTTCAGCGCTAGGCAAATCGCCCGGAGTTCCAGGAAGTTGATGCTGTGCGTCATTTCCTCCTCGCTCCACTCGCCCTGGCAGATGTCGCCTTGAGGGTGAGCCCCCCAGCCGAGCAGACTCGCATCTGTGGTCATGATCATCCTCTCTGGAAGTATCAGACTCACTCACGGGAAGCAGTAAGGTCTTATGTTCATGGGAATCAGATGCTTTATTTATTGTTTTAAATAATTTTTCTCCCACCTTTCCCCTCTGATCTGGAGTCCCCCAAACAAAGCGCTTGACGTCCTGCCATCTTAGTTTTAACCAGCGGTGTTATGCTGCCGGAATGCTGGGCGGGACATCCAGGTGATCGACAGCATGCCCGTCGTGTTCCACAGCGTTCCGCCGTTTGCGTAACGTACACAAGCGCCGTAATTGGTTACGCAAACGGCATAACGCTCCGGAATGCGACAGGCGGGCTGTCGATCACCCGGATGTCCCGCCCAGCGTTCCGGCAGCATAACACCGCTTTAACCATTTTACGAACACAAGAGGGCCGCCCATTTCAATGGGACAGTTCACAGTAAGGAGGCTGAGACTCCAGTTCATCTCTTCTAGACATGTCAGAAAAAGAGTTGGGGTTGGTAGGGGGCGAGGAAGCCAGGTGAGGGATGTCAGCTGTACTACAGAATAATTATGTACATTTAGACAGATAAGCAGGCCTGAGAGACAGGCGTAGCAGCTCTGGGCAAGCAGTCAATGAGTGAATGGTGGGAGTGACGTCACAAATGCAGGCCCCACCTCAACCTGCGCACATTCTTAGACCAGTGGTTCTCAAACCTTTTAGCACTGGGACCCACTTTTGAGAATGACCATCTGTCTGGGACCCACTGGAGGTGATGTGAAGGCTGGAAGTGCCGTCATTGTGACACCAGAGCCTGCTGCTTTCCTGACAATGCAGCAATAAGTTATTTCTCAACCATTTTCCAATAGCAAAGTGAACCAGAAAGAAAAAAAAAGCCTATTTGCAACCTTGTCACAAGCAAAACAACCACACGCCTCTCCCTTTCCAGAATCCTATCTTCCCATATTTTCAATATGGCTTCCCTAGGTGCTTCGCGATTGGTCTAGACATTATGCACATGAAGGTTGTATATGCATCAGCATTATACACACGAATGGGAACATTGCAAAAGCAATTTCCTGGTCTCATGGATGAGTGTATGTGTATAGGGCCTATGCAGATAGGGTGAGGTTGGGGCTTGCCTTCGCATTCCACCCCGTATGTACTCTAATGAAGCTAGCAGGGGGTGGGGGGCAGGCCACCCTAGGCACCACCCTGGAGCATCATGTGAGGCGGTGTCATCCGGCAACGAGCTGCCGGAACACTAGGCGGGACTTACCGCCTGATTGGCTGCCCGTCCGTGATGTGTCGCCGCTTGCCCGCCGCGCGGGTACCCCTGGCTTTGGAGGGGTGCCCGCTTGCCTGGGGGGCGCACCGGGTGCCTGGGCAAGCAGCGGAGGGGCACGCCAACCGGAGGGAGCCCGCACAGTGGGCGGGCAGGCGGCGGCACATCACGGACAGCCTGTCAATCAAGCAGTAAGTCCCGCCTAGCGTTCCGGCAGCTCGTTGCCGGATGACACTACTGCATGTGAGGCAGCCAAGATGGCTGCTTCGCAAAATTGTTTGGATATTTTGCACTCCAAAATATCTGAGCTATTTCCAAGCCACACAGGAAGGTGAAATTTAGTACACTCACAGCCTGAGACATGTGGATTATTAGACAAATCTGAAATAGTTCTGAGTAGGACTGTGGAGTACAGCATGCCAAAACCAAATCATGCTGCTTTGGTAAGAGCCCCAAACAAAGCAAGGTCCTGCCAAAGTCCTCTGAACGAAAGAAAAGACATCGAAAGCAGCTTTGGATGGCTGAATGGCTTCAGCGCATGCTTCGTTTGGGTTTTCTCCCGCCTCTTCCCGAGATCTGTCTCAAAGTGCCTGGCACCTTTTTTCTACATATAGAAGGTGACTTCCACAAAGTTAGGGGGAGAAAGGGGAGGTCAGGTAAGGGGCAGCGTAATTGACAACTCCGAGCTGGTCAGTGAAGCACATAGTGCTAGATGAAAGCTGCTAATTTGTGCTTGTAATTTCCTCTTGCGATCAGCATGGTTCTTGGGAGGAAATGGTGCACATATGAAAACAGGAACTATCCAAGGATGAGAACTTGGCACCATGGTGGGTCTCGAGTCAAGAGTCTCCTCTGCCCGTGACTCGCCTGTGGCGACTTGCCCCTTGAAATTCTTGAGTTACTTTGACTTGAGTCAGAGATTTTTTTTAATTGAGCCATGACATGGATCAGGCACAAGTTCACAGAAAAAAGTGACTGGGCAAGGCAGGAGGGGACAGGACAGACTGCAGGAAGGGACAGAAGCAGCAGGTGGGAGCAGGGTCACATGCAGCAGCTGGGAGGCTTACCAGGACAACCCAAGCCTTTGCAGCTCAACTCAGTAGTAGTCTCATTGTGCCGCTCATTCAATTAGCTTTGTCCTCCCAGGTAACAATGGAGGCCACGTGATCTCTAGGAACCACCTCCTGGTTCCTAACCTTCTCCTTTTCCCCTCCCTGGGCTTGTCCAGCCAATCCGAAGGCAAGAACCCCTTGAACTCAACTTTCTGCCGTCAGACCGCCCATCAGACCACCCATCATTTGTCCAATGATCATCGGTTCCTTCAGTGATGGACAAGAAAGCCTGCTCCACCTCTCACCCCACCTCCTACTCGATGCAAAACATGAATGCTTCCTTGCTTGAACTGCCGGCTTCTAGGTGCCCCCACAAAGTATTTCATGCCACGGAAAAAAATTAAGCAAGCACACGGGGTTTTCATTTTTGAGTCACGCCCAAGTCCTTGATACATATGACTCTAGGGTACATGAGTCAGCAAAAAACATGTATTTTTGCAACTCTTAGAGCGCAATCCTAAACTGGAGTTAGGCCAGCACAGTTAGGCCAGCAAAGTTTGACTGACACAAGGGACACTGTAAAGCGTGTTTGGACCACTCTCAAAGAGGCCAGCACATAGATAAGTGTCATCCTTCCTTACTCTGAGAGTGGTCCAAATGCACTTTATGGTGGCCTTTGTGCTGGCCAAACTTTGCAGGCCTAACTGTGCCGGCCTAACTCCAGGTTAGGGTTGCTCTCTTACTCATCAACTACTCCTGGAACTGTTTTCTTTACCTTTACTTGTGTGTGTTCCGACTTGGAGTAAAGCTTGTTTCAGAAGCTTTGGATGTGCTTAAATCAATGCATTCCTTTCCATGCCATTGTTTCGGAATTACCCATTCCTTCTCATCCAATTTCCTTGTTTCATGTGCATGTGTTTCTTTCTATTTTTCACAGTTAGTGTGGTCCTAGGACTCACGACCCAATCCTAACCAACTTTCTAGCACCATTGCGGCTGCAATGTCACACCGAGGTAAGGGAACTAACATTACCTTGAGGAAGCGTCTGTGACTGCCCCCCATTGCAGAATGAGGAGCAGTGCATTCCTGTCCATTGCTGTCGCTGCCCAGAATGTCTTTGATGGTGAGTAGAAGGGGCCACTTACAATACACAGTGCATTGCTTTGCCTGCAGCACGTATAGTGCCACCACCCCTCTCTGGCTATGCTACTGCATGTCACTCCAATGCAGTATTTATCACTTTCCAAAATGTGTTAATGAAGTTCTCAACTAAGAGGGGAAAAGAACTGACCGGGTTACTGCTCTTGTGCCTTCAACAGCCATTTCAGAAATCAGCAGGTGAAGGTTTTTGCAGCATTCATGTTATCATCTACTAAGGTTAGTACCTGAAGCTGCAGTTAAAGGAACAGCTGAATGGGCTGGTTCAAAAGTTGCCAGTCCTAAAGCTTTAATATAAATGGATAATGGATGTACAATTTAGGGGAAATACCACCACCCAGGGACTGACAAGAGGAGAGAGCTGTTTAGAAAGCAGTGATCCAAAGAAGGGCCTTTGGGTCAAAGCAGATGTGAAATTAAACAGGAGTTTTAAAATGCTGCCGTTTAAAAATGCTGACGTGCACTTTTCCGCATTTGATGCTTCCTTTGTGAAATCATGTATGAGAGGCAGTTTGGCATAGTAGCTGGAGTCGTGGACAGTGGAGACCTGGATGACAATCCCGGCACAGCCACAAAGCTCACGGGAAGACTTTGTTTCAATCATGTAATCTATCATATATACTTGTGTATATCTCATGGATAAGTCAGGTTTTAAGTCAAAAATAATAGAATTTACTGTGATCTGTGGATATGGTAAAACTGAGAGGCATTTGAAATTCTTTGAAAACTAATTACCAGTAATTGTTTGGAGGCAGCAACAGACAGCAAACCAAAAACCGGAGCCATTTCACCTTGTTCCAAGGCAGCACAGAAATGGAGTTATCCTCCAAACAGGAAGGAAGATGGGTGAAGGCTCACCTGCCAGAGGCTACTCATCTTTAGGGTGGGTGAGGTGAGATCTTTATAGCAAGAGTTTCCAGCTTAAAGATTCCGCTCAGAGGAAAGCCCTGAGTCTAAAGCTTAAAGCTTCCATTTAGATCAGTGGTTCTCAACCTGGGGGTCGGGACCCCTTTGGGGGTCGAACAAGCATTTTGCAGGGGTCGCCGGAGCCTCCCTCCACAACATACATGGGGGGGGGGGAAATGGGTCTGCAGGGGGGGGGACGAAGCTCGGCCCAAGACAAAGGAAGACACTAAAAGGGAGCTGCGGAATTTCTCACCTTGGAAGCCTCACAGTGCGCCATGGGACTACTCGGGAGGAGGCGCGCCATGGGACTACTCGGGAGGAGGCGCGCAGGGGCGTTGCCCGGGGAGGCCTCCCGCCCACGCGCGCTTTCCCGGGAGGGATGCTCATTGGGCAGCGCTGGGCCGACTCACGAGTCAACGCATGTCCGAGGCTGCCATCCCGCGCGCACTCACGGGCCAGAGCGGGACTCCCTGGGAGCAGCGTGCAGGACGGGCGGCGGCTCTCCAGCCCTGAGAGAGTCTGCAGGGCGCTGCACGAGTGAGCCATCCCCGCCCCGACGTCAGGCTTGTGGGTGCTTCGCCTCCCCCCATCACAACAACCCTGCAAGGTAAGCGAGGCTGAGAGAGGGGGCACCCAGGAAAGCTGCCTGGCTTGAGCAGGGATTTGCGTGCTGGATCCTGTCCGCGCGCCACGCTCTCATCCCTCTCGAGATGACTTTTGGGGGGGCGCCTCATGTGGCGTTAAAGGTGCAAGTTCTCGCTGGGCAGGTGCAGCCACACTGAGGGAGGTCTGGCTGGAGAAAGAGGGCCTTTCGCGCAGATGGGAGGCTGCGCGAGCTAATGGAGGCCTTTGGGGAGAGTCAGAGGGCTGCTTGTGTCTGCGCACGCTAACGTGGATCTGAGTCCCAGGCTGCAATCTTATACTCACTTTCATGGGAGTAAGCTGCATTGAACACAATGAGACTTACTTCTAAGTAGACGTGCATAGAATTGTGCTGTCAGTGAGTTCGATGCAACTTGCTCCCAATTATGGTTGGGGGTCCCAACAGGCTGTCATAGGAAAAAGTGGGTCCCGGTGGAAAAAAGGTTGAGAACCACTGATTTAGATGGAACCATACCAAGGACAGGTCTGTCACACCTGGTCTATCATGACTGGTTGTAAAGACAGTTTCACCCCCCACTGATTTGTTCCTAACTACGTGAGAGATGCCTGAGTGTGCAGGGGAAGAAGCCCCGAAAAGGGGGCTTTGGATTTACAAAGGGGGAGAAGGGGGTTCCAGAAAGATTATCACACAGTTAGAACTCGTTAATGAAAGAAATAAATTAGCCAAGCTCATTTTTCAGGGAATTCTTGTGTAAACTGGAAATTTTCCAGTCTATGAGCCCTGGGCCGGGCTGCCCCATAAATCACGGCAAGCAGCTTGTCCGGATAGCAAGAGCCGCCTCGATTGGAGATGGGGAGGGAAAGAACCCAGCATATGTTCACGGAGGAAAGAATTACAGAAGCAAAACGGAGGAGACGGATGCCTCCCTCGCCCGCTGCCGGGAACGGGGACGGATTGGCCCCGGGCACGACAGCATACGCTGTTTCCAAAGAGTGCCTCCCCCCAAATGAGGGGAAGCCACCTGAAATGGGTCAGCTTTTAATTGAATACAATATTAATTACAGCATGCACTATTAACGGTTTGTGGGATTTGACTAATTAATGTAATAGTTTCTGAGTCACGCTCATTAAATATGAAAATTACGCTGGCGAAAGGTATCGGTTTCATTATCAATCTTGTATGGACAGGGAGGGGGAGGGGAGGAAGGGTTGAGGGGAGAGGTACCCACCTTGACTCATTGCGCCATTAGCTGCCTTCTCGTAGAGCTCCGCTGCCTGGAAAGGGGGCAGAGCTAAATTCAAGGGGGAAGTCTGGATGAAGGAAGGAAAGCGGCCAGGCCGATGGGAAGGAGAAACTGGAGGGCTATGTAGTGTGGCCTGCAGGAGGCAGAGCTGTGGAGTCTCTGAGCTTTGTGAGGAAGGCAGGAAAAGAGCTTCATGTTAAGGCTTTGGGAATGTAGTAAACACCAGTAGATACTGCTTTCGTCTCTGGGACAGGTGATTCAAATGTGCATTTACTGAACATCACTCAGGGCCTAACCCTAACCAACTTTCCAGCACTGACAAAGCTGTGCCAATGGGGCATGTGCTGCATTCTGCAGTGGAGTAGAAGTCACAGAGGCCTCCTCACGGCAACGGAATGTTTGCCCCCTTACCTCAGAGCTGCATTGCAGAGTTGGTTAGGGTTGCGCCCTCAGTGCCCCATAGCTCAGTGAGTGATTTGCTGCCATGGAAGAGTATTAGCACCCACATGCTCTTTGGTTCTGTGCAATGGGCCCATCTGGCTAGGTTTCTAGAGAGCCTGCCACTTTATCGTGGACATACTGGGAGTGAAAAACAGGGTAAAAATATGATTGATTGATTGATTGATTGATTGATTGATTGATTGATTGATTGATTGATTGATTGATTGATTGAT
>JAJKFI010000038.1:7383062-7393524 GCA_029204185.1 Lerista edwardsae
AGAAGAAGAAAGGGGACATTTCTCCTTAAGGGGAGTGGCCCCCAGAAATTACTGCCAGTGGCCAGTCACCACGGGGCACCTCCACGTTGGCACTAATGCACCAAGATGGTGCTGCCTGCAGTGCTGGCCTCGGTACGCCAGCGCTGCGCTTCTTCTGCTTTGGCTGAAGCCGACTGGCGCAGAGGCGGAATGAGGCGGGAGGGAGGGAGGGAGTGGGCAGGAGGAGGATGTTCTTGGGCAGGCGGGGGGCGGTCCAGCAGGTGAGCTGACCCGGGAGGGGTGCAGGTCCGGGATTTGGCCCGTTCCCCAGGCCATGTGGTCCCGATTTGGGTCACACGGTCTCCTCAGATCTGCACCTGCTAAAGAAGTTTAGCAGGCACAGATCCAAGGAGTCCATAGGGATGCTAGGGCCTCCCCACGTGCAAGGGACTCCAGCTTCCCTGAAAGCAGCGCTGGATACCGCATAGGACCGCCTCTAAAGAGTTAAAGAGCAACAAATTACATAGCCATGTCTGATCGTATATTCATGGTGATATTCACACTATGTGTGGACATAGCCAATAGCTGTTTCATGTAGATGCTTAATGCAGGTGCAGTGGTATAGGTGCATTAGGTCCTAAGCAGGAATCAGTAATGTCCCAAGAGGGTTGGGCTGCTATGTTTTTCAAGGTGCCTCACCATGCTGTGTATTGCTGCCCCTCGCCCTTGCTGTCAGAACCATTCCAGGCGGCGATAGCTACACAGAGGATACACCTACACATTGCTTTCTCCAGTTGGAATGGTTCCAGTGGTGAGGCAGGGGAGCTTACACAGCAGGGGGAGGTTCCTTTAAAAACATAGTGCCACACACCCTTCTCGGGATGCTACTGGCCGAAATACAATCTTCAGAATTCTTCTGATGCATTGTTTACAACGCCAGCATTACTAAACCAGCATACAAAGAACCTACGTCATAACTTTAAAGCATTTCTCTGTGGAGCCAGACCCTGATCTTTTTATCCTCACAACTGCGTAGTACAACACTTCACATGTCAAGAGCCTGTGTGAAATCTCTCCACGTTACACCTGACTTCCATTTTTACTGTTTCCTTTACCATGAATGTTGCCGCATAAGCATGAAGGAAAGGGTTAACAGGGGAAGTTCAAGAGCTTTCCCCTGAAAATGTACTTGTGAGACTCAGAACAGGCATGAGGTGTGTGTGAGAGATACAACTGCAAAGCAAAAAAAATAAAGCTCCCATCAGAGTATTCCAAAAATTAAGGGAAATTATCCAAAGGCATGGCTTCGTGAGCCACTTGTGACTCTTTGACATATAATGAGTTGCTTGGAAATACATTGTCTGAGCTTCTTTTTTGCATTACAATTAATGTAAAAGGTAAATAAAAATGTTCAAGTTTTATCATTATTTTACCAGTTATAAATTGGGTTAAAACATAAGTTTAATGTGCATGGTGAGTAAATATATTCAAGAATTTAAATGCTTCTTAAATATTGCGGCTCTGAGACACCTGAAGTTTGTTGTATGTGGCTCTTCCGTTAAGCAAGTTTGGCCACCCTGGCACAGAGGTTGGGAACAGGAAACACCATTTCCACACCTCTGATCTTCACAGTTCAAGTCTGTGGATTGCCTGTGGGACATGCTAGTGGAGAAAAGGGGTAAGATTTCCAATGCTCAGTTTGTGCCTACCAAAAACTAGGAATGGTGAAAATTGCCATTTGAACCTATCAGAAGGGCCAAAAGAGCTATTGCCATAAAAGTACAACCCAATTGCCAATGTAAATGCAGGATCACAATAATCACAATCCAGGCATCAGCTGCATCTCTTCTTGTTCTCCTCCAAAATCCATTTTGTAGGAAAATATGCATGAGAGGGTTGGAGAAGGATGGAGTCTGTGCATCACATGCAGAGGCTTGTGTGTAATTTTTAATGGACTAAAACATAAATGCAGCATGATTCACTTTGAACAGGGCACCTGGAAGAGATGGAAGTTAATTAAAACAATCCCTCATTTCTCACAGAGCTTAAAACTTCTGAAGACTGGCTAGAGGAGGAGTAAGAGAGGGTTTTTTTTTATTACTCTTAGATGGTATTCAGAAGGCCCATAAATACATCTCGTATACGTGCGATCCCATTCATCTTGCTGCCTCTCCTACTCCTCTTTGCCAACAATCAGATCCCAGTAAACAACCTCAAGTGAAATTTGCAACTGTCAGATAAACATTAAAAATGCTTCCCTTGTCCTTTGCCACTGATAGTCCCATTAATATTGTAATGGAAGAAAAAGTTATGAAAATGAATGCATCCTGGTTTGCAAAGTGAATGATGTGGACTGCTGCGGTGAAATACATACATATTTCGCAGCAGCAGCAGCCCACATATTCATGCATACATATATGTATGTTCATCCCCCTGTAAACAGGCACATGTGCACACATGCGCGCGCACATGCACGCACGCACACAAATATGTAATATTACATGTGATCTATGTCAGAATATAAGAAGATCCCAGCTGCTGTTTCAGACTCAGTCCAGCATCCTCTTTTCAACAGTGGCTAGCCGTATGTCTGAAGCGTCTGGAGTTCTGGGGTATAGTGCCCTGAATATGGAAGTTCTGTTGCATGCCTAACAGCTGCTAATAAACCTGTTCACAAAGTTGTGCAACACTTTCTAAAATTGATGCGAGTTTGTGGCTGGCAATCATCACACCCCATAGCAGGGGATTTTGTAAGTAGAATATGGTTCCTTTCACACAAAATGGAATTAAAGTGTAGCACTTCCCTCATAACTTTCTAGTAGCGTCCATTGCAATATTTATTTAGAAGACCAAAGAGCTAATTTCTTCCACCTACTGGAGTTTAGTTTGTTTGTGTCCTGCCTTTCTATGTATGTGTTAGACATTGTTTGAACTCCGGCATTATCAAGAATGCCTGGTCAAGTATGAAAGAAGCCTATTTCATTCTGGCCTGACATACTTTATCTAGGAAATATATAGAATGCCTACTTTTTATTGCCAAAGTATTCCATAAGCACCACTCAGATCAGCTGCAACACAACAGTCTGCAGCCACCAGGCAAGGATTTGGTAATTACGTGTGTAAGACAAACTAAGAGCACAATCCTAAACTGGGGGTAGGCCAGCATAAGCTAAACCAGCAAAGTTTGGTCAGCACAAGGGTGACCACAAAGTGTTTTTGGACTACTCTCAGAGTCAGGGAGGATGGCTCACGTCTGTGTGCTGGCCTCTCCGACTCCAAGAGTGGCCAAACATACTTTACTTGTGCTGGCCAAACTTTGCTGGCTTAGTTTATGCCAGCCTAACTCAGTTTAGGATTGCATCCTAAGAAATGTTGTGTTAAGAAAACTGTTCTATGTCAGCATTTTCCACCAGGGGAAGAGAGCCATTCCCCCTTAAGGGGAGTAGCCCAGAAATAAATCCCCCAATGATGCAGGACCAAGGGGCTGGTAAACCTAGCTGTGGGTCATGCTGGCCTCCAAGAGGCCCATAGCCACCTCTGCGGATCTCCCTGCTGCCACAAATAGCAGCAATGGCACCACATGACACCAAAGGAACAGAGGCAGCTGATTAGGGGTGACAGCATCTATGCTAGGCAAGCTGTTGGTATTTTAAAGTTTCTCTTTACCTATAGCCTTTTTCCTTGGTCATTCATGTGTATACCCCCCAGGGATCCAGATAAGAGGATCAGTATGTTCTCAGGTAACTTCATCATAACAATTTACATCACTGGCATAGCTAATGAAAGCGTAGCCTGGGGCAGAGGGCAAGATGATGCCCAGAAGTGATGTCACAACAGAAAGTGACATCACTGTTGTATTTTCATTTTCTTTTCTTTTTTGGCCATAACTTTTGATAGAAGGAAGATACTACTCTCCGATTTGTTTCATTGCATTCTGAATTAAATTCTGCATTGAGTGGTATATAATGTGACGGTATTATTCATACATACCAAAGTTTTTACAATTTTGGCCACTAGTGTCAAGCTCAGCTTGTTGTCCCCCTAAAGCTTGTTGCCCGGTGCAATTGCACCCCCCTGCACATTTTTAGCTACGCCAACTGATTTACAATAAAACTTCACTCCATCACTCTTCTTCAGTTTGGTTGAAGGATGCTGGAGCTAAAAGGAACAACGTAGTTGGGCAAAGGCAGGGAGCTGTCACTTTTCTGCCGGCCATCCAGCAATGATTCAGGGCTGATCCTAATGGGTTTAGCATGGGCGATACGAGTGTACCGCCCATGCTTCTGTTGCAAAAGGTGCTGTAAGTCACCCCCAGCACCAGCAGTAGGCGATTACCCCTGGTGCTGGGCAACCGTCAGGCCAATGCTGGCCCCAAGCCGCCGGGAGGCAGCACCAAAAGCCAGCAAGTGGTTACACGGGTCACTGACATTGCAGTCTTTTTGGGTGTGGGGGGAGGGCATTCCTGGGTGGGGGCGGAGCAAGGGTGGGACTGGCGGCAACCTTCACCACCAATCCTGACTTCCTACATGTCCTTTCTACAAGGATCTACAGGTCCTTCCCTGTGCACTGGCTAAATAGCCAATTTTCCTCCCCAGAGGGAAAGGATATTTGTCCCCTTCCTCCAGGGTAAGGGCGATGGATCTGGCTAAATAGACAAGTGCAGAGGTGAGTAGACCCATTGCCCATGCTGTGCCCTGACCCTGGAGGAAGGGGACAAATGTCCTTTGGGGAGCTTCTGGTGCCACCCCAGCGCTGAATGGATGCAGTGGTAGCCACTTGGCTACCACTGCCATTGCAGACAGTAGGGAGGTTTAGGGTTAGGCTGTCAGTCAAAGTCCCAGAAGATAAATCAGGAAGAACCAAAGTTTTGGGCTGGAGGATCCCTGCTGGACTCTCTTTATTCTGTGGTCCATTATTCTGTTGGTTATTCTTTATTCTGTTGGTTATTCTGTATAACCAACCAGGAGGATGTGAGTCTGTGATCAGTGTCTGATCATTTGGCAGTAGAAAGGAGAGCGAGCTTAATAGGGTGAAATGTCAACTAACATTTTTTTTAAAAAAAAGGAAGAAAAAAGAAAGAAAATGGATATTTTAACTTTTATCTCTGAGTTAGTTAATTTTCACACTTAACTGCTGAACTGGCTAAATTCTTTTCTTTTCTTAAAGACCTTTATAAATTTCATCATTAATAAAATCAGACATTCAATTAGCAGAGAATTTCTGATTGCTTACCGTGATTTTCACCCACACTTTTTCATTTTTCCCCATTCTTTCTTTTTATTTCTCTCCCCCTGCACTCGTCTCTGTTCTTGCACCCCATGCCCGAAAAATCAGGGGAAAGTGAAAATTGATCCCATTAACCTCTGTCATTTCCTAAATCCATCTCTTAATTAGCATGAGTTAATATGATTAATCAAAATAATGAGACAAACCTATTAAATTAGGGTGTTTAAATTACAAATGGAAGTGGTAAAGGCAAAGGGACTGATAACGAATAGTTGCAGCTGGAGGTGGGACTAGTGTGACAATCCATCCAATGGAAGCCCTCCTGATCTGCAGGAAAGAAACATCCAACACACACACATTGAGATGGTGAGCTTGTGCCTGTTCCTGTTGAATAAGAGCCCCTGTTAATATTGCATGCGCTTATGCAGGAATCGTAATTCTTATTGTTTCTGTATTGCCTGTCAAGTGTTCCAAGCACTTTATATTGTTATTTTTAATTATTGATTCTATGTCTAACCTGGCTTTCTCCATTAAGTACTGATGGGGGGAGGCTTTATATTGTACTAGAATTCCTGACAATAGCTCAGCAAGGTAAACCATCTTGCAGGTGGAGCAGCGGGACACAGTGGCCTTCTTCAGACCATTTAGTGAGTCTAGGACCAGGTCAGATTCTTAGGCTTGGTCTACACATGCAATAGAATGGCGTGGTCGAATGCCAAGCGGGTGGTTGTATGGGTAGAACTGCCACTTCCAACTGTGAGAAGGTGATCGCATTGCTTGTGCCTCTCCAATGGGAAACACTCCTTGCAAAGCGAAACCAGCACAGCAGGCAAAAGGCTGGGGCAGAACATTTTGCTGTGATGTGCAAGTGTGTTCTACCTGCCAGGAGTAGAGTCTTCAGCAATGGTATCCCCCACCTGCAATTGATCCATTCTGCTACCTTGGCATCCCACCAGCCTCATTCTCCATCAAGTCCATATGTAGACCAGGCCTTGTTCAACAAAAGAAGTTCTCAACGCACTTTACATAGCAAAAGAAAGACAGAAACGATGCAGTGAGAAAAGAGTTCTCTATTCCAGTGTTATTCAAACTGTGGGTCGGGAAGGTCACGACCTGATGTCAGGTGGGTCGTGGAAAGCTGGGAGCAGCCATCTTGGAAACTGCAGATCTGACTCTTGCTATATTCCTTTTGTGTTTGAATTTTCAGGTGAGGTTTTTTTATATTTTGTTTTTAGTTCAGTACTTTTACATCATGTTTTGTCCTAATCTTGCTTTCTGTCAGAGGTGTTTCATGGCTGTGCAATTGCTTCAGTCCCAGAATACCAGTTCTCATCCTAGGAGTATCATTTGAGTACATCACACTGACAACACTTCCCTCTTGATTATGTCACTTCTGGCTATGACATCACTTCCAGGTTAATGACATCACCCCCGGTGGGTTCCAACATGAGTGCCATTCTAAAAAGTGGGTTCTGGGCTACAATGTTTGAGAACCACTGCTCTGTTCCAAAGGCCTCACACTCAGAAAAGAAACACAAGGGAGACGCCGGCCACAGCCAGTGGGATGGACACAATGCTGGAATGAATAGAGATAGTTGCTCTCCCCCTGCTAAATAAGGTAGAGCCACCAGCCAAAAAAGTTCCCCCTTTACCTCACTAGCAGCATAGCAGGTGTGGGTTCAGCATTGGCCAGTAGGCAGTATCAGGAACCCAGATATTGATCAACCCTTGATCAACTACTGTCTCACTTTCTTCATCATGTACCTCTAGATGCCACCTTCTAGGCTCCTTATGTTCACACCTACTTTCAGATTTCTGGTTTTCACTTGCTGTGCCCCAGCACACGTCCTTTGCGCCTGTCACTTAAAATCATTGGCACAAATCCGAGTGGCTGGATTGGACCCGACCAGCCCAGGGATGGGGGTTAAGATCCAGCCTAATGGCCAGATCTGCACTCCACCCTCTCCCTGAGTCAGCCTGCCCATGGGCCCACCTCCTCTCCCTCCTCCCTCCTCCCTGTTCCAGCCCCCTCCTGCCTTTCTCCACCCTCCCCAATTCCCCAGGTTGGCTGAACTCGGCTGGCATGGGGCCAACTCACCGGGCGTCCTCTGTGGCATCGGTGAATTGGCGCAACACCCTGCCCTGGCCCAGTGCCTGCTTCTGTGGCACAGATATGCCTTGTGGCACTTTTGCAACACACTTCAGACGGCACCACTGAGAAGTGCTGGCCAAACAGGCACTCTGGATTGTGCCCTACCTCTGATAAAACCTTCTCCCAAGTTCTGCCCTTCAACTCTGACACTGCAAGCATTTGTGGACTTGGGCAAGTCTCTCATCCTCCTTCTGCCTCACATTCATAAATTAAAACCTAAACAGCTCGTGCATACAACATTCTCACTGAGCAACAATCTCAAAATGTGATATCCTCATTCATTATAAGAGGGCAGGGGGTAATATTCCAAAGCTGACCCTTGCACTTTTCATCAGAGGTCAGCTAAAGGTTAGACTTACTTATTGGATTTCAATCATTCAAATGGCCTTTTGAGCTACAGTCATGAAATTTGGTTCATTCATTTGTTATGGGCCACTGATTAAAAGGAAAAGTGGAAAACAAATTTGACATTTCTGGCATAGGTCACCAAAGGGCCATCAGTTTAACAATTAACAAAAACTACATTAGTTTCAGGGGTTGACTATGGTGGGAGTGAGGTGTACAATATGGAGACAAAAATTTCACTTGCGGCTTTTTGCTCTGTTTCAGTGGAATAACAAGTCACGCTGGATCTGAGAAACACAAAACAAAATTGACCAAACCCACAAACACAAACATGCATCATAACTTTTCAATGTTAGCTAGAGACTCCTGAAGATGCTCCTGCCAACCTAGCAGTTGGAAAGCAGGTAAAAACGCCAGTGGATAAATAGGTACCACTTTGGTGGGAAGGCAACGGTGGTCCGTGTGCCTTGGCGTATAGTCATGCCGGCTACATGACCATGGAAACTTGTCCTTGGACAAACGCTGGCTCTACAGGCTTAGAAACAGAGATGAGCACCACCCCCTACAGTCGGTCACAACTAGACCTCTCGGTCTTGGGGAAACCTGTACCTGTACCTGAAGACGAACTGTGACTGATTCTCTAAGAATAAGAACAGTATTTAGTGGACTCTGCTGATATGAAAAGCCTTAAAAGCCTTCTGTTTTTGTTTCTCCTCATCTGCCTGGCCTGGTTAGAACTGGGCCATGAGTCAGCCAGTCCTCTCTGAGCTTCCTCAGTGATGCAGAGAATTAAAATACCCCTCAAACAAATCCCCCAGCACCTTACAGTAGTAGGAAAATGAATACCTAAACATTAAGTAACAAGGCTGCAAAATACTGGAGAGTCAACAGAATGCCCAAAGAAAGTAGCAAACCAAGATAGTTAAAGACTTGTACAGAGCAACGTAGGAGTATATTACATTCAGGGCGCAATCCTAACCTGGAGTTAGGCCTGCACAGTTAGGCCAGCAAAGTTTGACCAGCACAAGGGCCAACACAAAGTGCATTTGGACTACTCTCAAAGTCAGGGAGGAAGGCGCACGTCTGTGTGCTGTCCTCTCTAATTCCGAGAGTGGTCCACTCTCATGTCCCTTGTCCCAGCACATGTCCCTTGTGCTGACCAAACTTTGCTGGCATAACTGTGCTGGCCTAACTCCAGGTTAGGATTGCGCCAATGCTTTAATGTTTATGTTTTAATGCTATTTTTATGCTATTTTAATGTTTTAATGTGATTTTAGTACTATTTTAATGTTTTAATGCTATTTTAATGCTATTTTAAATTTAATTTTAAATTAAAATTTAATTTACAATTTACAAAATACATTTAATTTAATTTAAACTGATTGTTTCAAATGTGGTTTTATGTTGTAAGCCACTTTGGGTGCCCCCCTCTGGGAGAAAAGCAGGGTATAAATGTAATAAATAAACAAACAGTTATACAATGAATAAAGATTCAATCTGCATGTCTTTCCTAGGCTTCCTGTACTGGACAGAAACTTGGCAACTTTTGGCTTTAGAAGGAAATTATCACCGATCATTTCCCTGACCATCTCTTATAAAATCTTCACCCAAATCTTTCATGCAAGAAGGGTTCATTGTATAGCTCCAGTCTGAGTTCTTCTCAAGGGAGGATCATTAAAATATGACTTCATTACTAGCTGCATTTGTGCACAACACTTTTGCAAACCATATCAAAAGAAGAGCTTCAGGGTGTGCTATTATTACCTAGAGTATAAAAATTCAATTCAGGAGCTGAAAATATACCATTTGACCAGTCGCAGAGAGAGGTGCAGAAATGTGTGTGTCTGTGTGGGGAATGGCGATCATAAATAATCTAAGCTATTCAGATAATAATGAATCCTTATTACTGTTCCCAGGTCAGGAATGGTATGTTTTTTCATGAACTCTCCACCGCCATCACTACACTGATCTCAGTTTCTCAAACGTGTGTCTTTAATGCTCTCCATCGCGTCTAGTTATCTGAGGACAAAAACAAGAGGAAAGCATTCAAAGGTATAGTCAAAGACAGCATCCTCAAAAGTGATCCACACATTCCGAGCTTGACAGCTTTTTTTTTTCAAAAATGTTTTTGTTTTGTTTTTCAGCTCACTTTCTGTCTGGTCGAGGGACACAAAATGAGTGGGAAAATAAGAAAAGGAAAACTGTTCCTTCCAACATTTGAAAATGGAAATCAATTCAAAAAATTCCTTTGGGATACAAAAATATATCAAGACACAGGGGGAGGAAGAATTCTAGCTGTCCTCTCCAAGTTTTTGTATACAGTACATGTATACTTCCTAAAGTATACATGTGTCTATAACACTTTTTGGATATTTTCTCTCTTTTCGGTTATGTATACCTGCAACACTTTTGTTCTTGGACAGGTAACCCCCAGGTTACACCTGTGGCAGCAAATGCATATTTCCCACTGTGTATACATGTGGCGGTGAGATAAATCCAGTCCCTACCATCAAAGTTGCCCTCTGCGATATACAGTACTTCCAAACTCATTTACACATGGGTATATTTTATTTTTGGTGATCCTAAATATCTCTTCTTTAATGGAAGACACTTCTGTTTGCACAAAGGGGAACACTTTTCCCCAATCTTCTCTTCCTTCTAAATTGCTCTGCACCTTCCACAAATCTGCTTGCACACACACACACACAAACGAACACACACACACACACACACACACACACACACACACACACACACACA
>JAJKFI010000038.1:7397351-7482417 GCA_029204185.1 Lerista edwardsae
TACATACATACATACATACATACATACATACATACATACATACATACATACATACTACCTTTGATGTAGAACAGGGGTCTTCAACCTTTTTAATGCTGTGACCGCAATAAATAGATAAAGAACTAAAGTAAGAGATTGGAGACCCACTGCCAATCCCTCCCCATCCCATGCTCTGACCTGCCTTCATCGCTGCCCACCTCCTGCTCCAACTGACCCCATTTCCTCCTACCTCATGTGTCTTTACAACAACCCTGTGAGGTAGGCAGCCTGAGAAGAGCTGGCTTTAGGAGCAGCAGGGGCAAGACAGTGGGGAAAGCCTGTGCAGGATTGTATTGATAAATCAGTTTTGATAAGGCAGTATTATTTTTGGATTGGATCCAAGCCCTCTCTTGCCATGGGCTTTGAAAGTTTGCTGCAAGCCCCCAAAATGAGGTTTGTGATCCCATTGGTCTCCCGACCCACAGGCTGAAGAACACGGATGTAGAATAAGGAATCTGATGACTCCTGACAAACAGGGGGATTGTGTATTCTTAGGGATCAGTGGTTTGCCCCTCATTAACCTTAGATTAAGTATTCAGGATCCCCAACAATGATTTGTTATCTGTTACAATTTTAACCATCAAATTTTGTGCGTGTGCACACACACACACACACACACACACACACACACACACACGCGCGCGCGCGCATAGGATAAGCAAAGAGAAGATGCTTCCATCTTTTAAATGCAGACTTATGGGAAGTCCAGTCTGTGTTAACAATTGTGAGCATGGAATAAAGTGATAGCAGTAATTTGGTTCTAAGTACTGTGGACTAACCAGGGCAAAGACACAGTATATAGAAAAACCTGGATTGACAGAAAAAAGTAAGTATTTGGTGCCCCCATGTGGCCAATGGGTCCTAGAGCACCTAATTTTGTTATCTTGGGTCATAAAGTTATAATAGTTTGGAGTGGTATGCTGAGCTGGTTGATTGACGAATCAGGTCATTGGTCTACCTTGTGCAGAGCTGTCTGCTCTGGCTGGTAGCATCTCTCCAAGGTCTTCAGATAGAAAGCTTTCTCAACCTTGATGCCTGAGATCCTTTTAAGAGTAGCCCCTCTCCAAATGGTTAAAAAAGGCTCTGTTTCATTTTTGAAGCCATAGCCCAAGTGGCAGCTTAGGAGTTAGATAGCAAAAAGTCCACCAGATGAGATGCTTGAGATGAGCAGCAATTCAGTTCTCTAAGGTCAACCCATGATGGAGATCTGTGTTCAGACTATGGAATGAGGCTTCAAGCTCATAACAGGCCGGTGGGTTCAGGATGCTGTGAGAGGGCCAAGCAAGGGACTGAAAGGGCACTTGGAATGGCTAGGAAGGCATGGGAGGTCTCTCAGAATCACCAGTGCTTCTGCACTCAGTGCACTCAAAACGCCATCAACATGCAAGTGTACTTGGCAGATCACTTTTGGCACATGACCAGTATGTGCCAACGTGTGCTTCTGTGTGCAGTCGGAAGCCCCAAAGCTGGTGGGCTTCTGGAATGGGGACTGCAGATCCAAAGCTGAGACTTTAATTGGTAGGGAATGCTTGAGCTGGGTAGGAAACACAGTTTCTGGATTGGGCGGGGGAATACTTTCTTTACCACCTACTCAGGATCTAGATGGAAAGAGGTGAACACCATCAGGTGTGGAAGAGAGGCCTAACCAGCGGCGTCATGCAGCCGGAACGCTGGGCGGAAGGAACGGGTGAGCGGCAGCCCGCCCATTGCATACCGCTCCGTTTCGCTGTCTTCCCCGCCCCCATGGGGGCGACGAAACGGAGCGGTATACAACGGGCGGGCTGCCGCTCACCCGTTCCTCCCGCCCAGCGTTCCGGCTGCATGACGCCGCTGGGCCTAACCCTACTCCTTCTTTGATGGTCCCCTCAGTCAGAGATGGACATGTCTGAGGGAACGAAGGTCCTGCTGCCCAGCTGTCTTAGAGGGTCCTGCTGCCTAGCAGACATACCCTGAGACCTGCTCCAGAGCAGCTCAAATTACAATGTTACAATGATAGTTTGGCCTGGGGGTTCCTTCCTTCCTTCCTTCCTTCCTTCCTTCCTTCCTTCCTTCCTTCCTTCCTTCCTTCCTTCCTTCCTTTTCGGAGATCTGGGGCCTTTCTGCAAATCTAATCCCAATCATACCCCTCCACCCTATGCTATTTTAATTGGCAAGAACAACTTCCATAGGCCTTTGCTAAAGCCTTTTAAAAAATGAAAATGGCAGGCTGGAGGGGATTGTGCATGACTGGAATGGGAACCATGGACAGGGACAAAGGGGCAGCGCTAAAGATCAGCTAATCCCACCACATTTTGCCTTGCTGCAGGGTTGCCTTGTTGCACCCAACGCTTCTCTTAAAATAAATAAATCTGAGCCAAAGTTGCGTGTTCCCTCCAAGTTTGGCCCTCCATGCCAGCATCTGCACAGATTCCGGGGCCTGCTATTATCAGGCCTAATTCAGGTTTTGACCTAACACTCAATCCCGATCATTGTGTGTGTGTGTGTGTGTGTGTGTGTGTGTGTGTGTGTGTGTGTGTGTGTGTGTGTGTGTTTCCAGAAATGTGTTGCCCACAACTTTCCCTTGGTGATTTCATGATGGAACATCTTCATCAGCATATAGGTCAGTGCTCGTTTGCACTGGAAGTTGGTGATGATGAAGTGTTGTCATTGCCAAATGCATGAAAGCTGCCACCGTACCACTGTGCAGTGGCACAGATTTTTAGGGGGAACACTGCTCTTCCTATGCTTGCTGTCTTCATATTCACTGAATGCAAGGAAATAGGAACATCCTGTCCTAATTGTGTCCCATCTCCCCCTGCTAGTCTGTGTTCATCACTTGTTTGCAGGGGGCAAGCACTGTGGGGGCAATTTTCCTACCTGGCAGCACTAGAACCTGTACCTGGCACCTTCTGTATGCAGAGCAGGTGATCTGCCACTGAGCTCTAGCCGCTCCTCCAGGGATTGGCTTCCCTTGTGACCATAGCTCAACCCCCTGCTTCTGAACACTTAACTGGCTGCATGGATGACTACATTACAAATCCATTTAAAATGATGTATTTGCCACTGGGTTTTAGCCTCTGATCTCCCTGGCAGCTAGATTAATCCATTATGCCATCTGAAAAGCTAGGATCCGAGCCTTTCAGGTGGTATAAAAAATAATTTCTCTCACTTTGATTACTGATCACTTGGCATTGTGTCATAAATCACAGAGGGAGCAGATGACAGCAATCCAAAGGCATTTAAATTTGTTCAGATAAGGTACAGTATTTTGCAAACCATCACATCAAGGCAAAACTTGTGAGGTGATAATATGGAAAACAAACACTGTAGGGGCTCTTTAAGGGAACCAAGTGGACTTTGGGGCCAAGCGTCCCTGGGGAGAGCCCATGCTTGAAAGGGGCTAAGTGACCTCAGGTTTGTAATTACAATGGATCTGCACAGCATGTGCTGGGTGATTGCTCCCACCACCTATATGTGCATAAAAGGTAAAGGTTTCCCCACAACCGAATGGTCTAGTTGTGACCGACTGTAGAGGGCAGTGCTCATCTCCATTTCTAAGCCTGTAGAGCCAGCATTTGTCTGAGGACAGGCTTCCGTGGTCATGTGACCAGCATGACTATGTGCCATAGCGCACGGAACACCGTTACCTTCCCACCAAAGTGGTACCTATTTATCTACTCGCATTTTTAGGTGCTTTCAAACTGCTAGGTTGGCCGGAGCTGGGACAAGCAATGGGAGCTCACTCCGTCACGTGGTCTCGAACTGCCAACCTTCCGGTCAGAAAGCCCAGCAGCAGCGGTTTAACCCGGAACGCCACCACGTCCCTCCCACGTATGTGCATAGAACCATGCAAAGTGGCCTCAGCTCAAAACATGCCAGGCATTCATGTTTTGTTCAGAGCATTTTCCAGCAATTAAAAATGCTTCCATCACTTTGTTTCCTTGTTTCCCTTACTTTGAAGAAGTGCTGTTGTTTCCTCTCCATGCCTGAGAGAGCAACTGTTTCTCTCAGGGCTCAATCCTAACCTGGAGTTAGGCCAGCAAAGTTTGGCTGACACAAGGGTCACCGTAAAGCTTGTTTGGACCAATCTCTGAGTCAGGAGCAGTGGTGTCACTTGGGAGGTGCGGGGGGGTGCAGGCTGTACCAGGTGTTGCGCACAGTGGGTGATACCACCAGGACCAAAATTGCTAAAATTACAGTTTTTAAGGATAATACCATCATGTGATATACCACTGGATGTGGAATTTCACCTAGAATTCAATGGGAAAAAAACGGAGTGCAATATTTTCATGCTATCAAAAGTTATGGCCAAAAACTTTTAACATAAAAATTGTGATTCTTTTTTAAAATCAGGTTTTTACAGAATTACACCATCATATTATATACTGTTGGATGTGGAATTTCACGAGGAACTCAATGAAAAAACCGGAGATATCTTTATTCTATCAAAAGTACTGCAGGCACTGCACTATTCTATCAAAAGTACTGCAAAATGGAAAGTATTACAGGCACTGCAACATGCTGTGTAAGCAGCCCCTCCCACTTGCCATTGGAGCCATTCGGGGCAGCCATTTGGGGCAATGTGCAGGAGATGCCATTTGGTTCAGCAAAAATGGCTCTGATGGTAGGTGGGAGGGGCCACTTATACAGCATGTAGGGACCCCTGCAGTGTTTTTCATTTTGCCTCCCCTCTAGCAACACTACTGGTTTCTCTCCATCCCAGGATCACATCTTTTCCTACCCACCCCTCTCCCCATCCAGGAACTCCCCTGTTCCTCCCTCTGCCTGCCTGCCGCACTGGCTTGCCTGCACTCATGTGGGTGTGGCTGCTGACATTGCCAAAGTTTGCAGCGGTGGTTCCAAAATGGCTGCTGACAGCACACTGCATATAACCCAAGGAGCTTTTATACACTGGAGAAGGCATGACGTCATTTTCTTGAAGCCATGGATCACACAATATGGCTGACTCAGATCATCGCCGCAAAGGAGGAGGATTGCCACGAATTCAGGAATTAAAAGCTCCCTGCACACGTGTAAAAGTTAATCTCAACGTCTTTAAGCATGCCTGCGTGTTCTGCATACGGGTGTGCGAATCGCTGTACGAAAAATGGGATTTAATTTCCGCGGAAAGATTCATGTATTCACATTACATCGGTTCAATAAAACTACCGTTCAGTGAGTACAGAATTTTTTTTTATGGGGCATGACTGTTTTATTTTTGCTTCTGTAGATTTCAAAAAATAAGTCTGTCAAAATAGTGCAATCCGAGCCGCGGTGGTTGTGTAAGCCGGCAGCAACCCATGCGTAAACCGGGGCTGAGATTAGAGAAACGCCGCTCGCACGCCTTTTGCGTGCCTCAGTTCCAAGCCGGCGGCTCAGCTCTTGCACAGGCGGCGTAGCGGGCTACGAGAATAATACACGTTTTTATTTTGGTAAGTTTTTACTTCAGGAGTAAACTATTCAGTCCTAAACAGTACGCGCAAAGCAATCTGAAATGCTTGGAATCAGCATTGTTTTGAGTTCAAAAACATGGCCGCTAAGCCCGCCCCCTGACTTCAATTCGGCAGCATTAATTCTTAAGGCAGGGCCATGGGTTGATATAACCAGTGGCGTCATCTACAAATAAACTAACGGAACTCTGGGCGGGACTTACACGGGGCTTCCGCATGATTGGCTGCCCGCCCGTTTCGTTCTGCAGCTGCCCTGGCCTCGGGGGGGGGGTGCCTGCTCACCAGGGGAGACGGGGGCACCGGGTGTCTGGGCGAGCAGCGAGGGGGGCGCCAACCGGGGGCAGCCCCCCTGAGGCCAGGGCAGCCGCAGAATGAAACGGGCAGGCTGCCAATCACACGGAAGCACCGCCCACATCCCGCCCAGCGTTCCGTTAGTTCATTTGTAGATTACACCACTGCATATAACCGTTCATGACTGTCTACTGTCGTAAAATCCAGTTAGGATTGGGCAATGAGAGTGTTAGCCTAGGCCTGTTTACACAGAAGTCACTCCCATTGTGTTCAGTAGGGTTTACTTCCAAGTAAAACTATCTTACTGTAACACATGGTACATTCCATTTCTCGTGTAGCCTTTAAGAAAGACAATGGCTAGATGTTAACGTATGCTTGTCATTCCTTTTTGCCTCCTGTGGATAATCTTTTCAGCTTAGCTCTTTTGAAAACCGTTTCAAAGATGGCACCTGAGTGCTCCTGGTGACATTCCCTCTCCCCCTGAACCCTGCCAGCATTTCTAGGTAAGGCCCCCTGCCTGAAAACAACTCTGGAGAGCCACTGACAGCTAACAAGATTACTAATGTTTTGACTCTTTAAAAAGCTGCTTCATATGTCCACGTGTTCTGAAATATTTGAAATAAACATACGTACATACGGAGAAAAGTAAAGCATTGCACTTAGGACACCATTGTGATGGGGGCAAAGCCTTTCTCAAGCCTCGGCTCTCCATTATTTATTTGTTTGTTTATTTGAAGAATTTCCCCGGAGCAGTCTGGCCCGGGATGGGGGAGTGGAGCCCGGATGCCACTGTTAGGCTACATCCAAGCCCCTGTTCCTGACCCATGCAGCTCCAATTCACCCCTTAGTCTCCCCTGGGGGCATTTGCCTTGAACAGCCATATTATTTGCCATTCAGACTTAATATTTATCACCCAGAACTTTGAATGACTACAACAGTGTTTCTCAAACTGTGGGTTGGGATGCACTTGGTGGGCTATAACCTGATGTCAGGTGGGTTGCGGAAAGCTGGAAGCTGCCATCTTGAAAGCTGCAGACCTTACTCTTACTATATTCCTTTTGTGAGTGTTAATGGGTTGAATTTTCAAGTGAGGGCTTTAAAAAATTTTGTTTTTAGTTCAATGCTTTTACATAAAATTTTGTCCTAACCTTGCTTTCTGTCAGGGATGTTTCATCGTCATGCAATTGCTGGAGCCCAAGAGTGCCAGTTTGCATTACAGGAGTGTCATTTGATTACATCGCAATGAAGGCACTTCCTGCTTGATGACATCACTTCCGGTGGGTCCTGACACAAGTGCCATTCTAAAAAGTGGGTCCTGGTGCAAAACGTACTGAATGAGAACATATATGTTTCATTGCAGTAATACCAACACATTTTGGCACAATTCAAACATGGGAGAATGAAACTTAAACATTCAGACCGGAACTACTAGGTTCCAGTAGGAGGTAACCCAGTTCACAGAACTTGCAGGCCCCAATAGTCAGCTCTGTTCCACCCCTTCTTCTAGTTCAGTATGTGTCTCAATATATGGCACCAGTGGGGTCACTAAGAGGAGGCTAGAGGGGAGAACAATTGTTCCAGGCACCACTCGTGGGGGGGGGCATCACAGCAACAGATGGCGGCTGCTAGCGCGCACCCAAGACTTCAACCTGCAAGTGGCAGTGACAGATACTTGGGAGCTTGGGCAGGCTGGTGCTAGGGCTGGTGCCAGGTTTTGGGGGGTGAACAGGAGGGGGCTGGTGCAGGGGCTGGTGATGGAGCAAGGGGCGACAAGTAGCCAGAGACTGAGTTCGCTGCTTGGCCAACTCTTGCAAAAAGTGCTGCTTTTTTTCCTCTCCAGAGAACCAAAACAAGCACTTTTTGCAGGACGGAGCAGAGCGTCAAACACAGTCTTTGACTGTTCGTCACCCCTTGTTCTGGGGGCTTGGGGGTGACTGCAGGAGGGGCAAGCAGGAAGGGGGCTGGAGTGGCAGCAGAGCAAGGGCTGGCAGTGGCAAGAGACTCTGCTGTCTCTTGCAAAAAGCTCTTTAAAGAGGAAATGGTGGCAAATACAGCCGTTTGTCACTCCTTGTCCAAGAGTGTGTGTGGGACAATTGGGGGCTTGGGAGGGCAAGTAGGAAGGGGCTGGTGCTGGGGGGAAGTGGCGGAGTGAAGGAGCCCCACTCTACTTTTGAAAACAGCAAGGGTGTGATGTCACACCAAAAGTGAAATCATTACATGTTGTGACATCAGGGGGGTGTCATTTTGAGCTTTGCCCCCAAGTAGCGCAGTGGTTAGCTACGCCACTGCATGGCACTGGATCAAGTCTACATGCATTTTGGCACTGTTTGAAAGTGAAATTAACAGTATGGAGTACAACTATAAGAACATAAGAAGAGCCCCGCTGGATCAGGCCAAAGGCCCATCTAGCCCAGCTTCCTGTATCACACAGTGGCCCATAAAGTGCCTCAGGGAGCACATGAGACAACAAGATGCCTGCATCCCATTGCCACTCCTTTGCACCTGGCATTCTGGAGCACAGAACAGAGCACAGAAAAGAAAAAGAGAGAGAAAATGAAACGTAAGATAAAAAGGCCACCTGGGCTTTGTTTCAAAAGTATAACATCGTACTGAGAGAGATAGTGGAAGCCAGTCTTTGGATTGTTGTTAGAAGAGGGTGAAAAAGCAAATGAGGAGGACTTTGCTGAAGTAGAAGGGAAGAAATGCAGCAGCACTACTCAAAGTAAGGACATCATCCCATTCTGATACATGTTTGCATTTGGCTTCAACCTTTCATTTGGCAGGCCTAAGGAGAAGGGGGGCAAGAGGGCTGTGGCCAGCCATGCACATTACGTGGCCTGGTCTGCAGCTATAGCTGAAGACCAGTCTGAGCACTACTGCATTGGAGAAGTCACCATGTGCCAAATGCCTCTGGATCGAAACCAGGCACTGCAGGTAGCTTCCTTTACTGTTGCTCCATGTCTGGTTTTTCTGGGTCCTTGAGAAGTTTATTAGTGGTTTCCCCAATTATTCATGCTGGAGCATTGCTCTTCCATTATGTGAGGACAGAACAACAGGTCATAGTGGTGGAATACTGGAGAATGTCACCGGGAATTTTAAGTATCTAGAACACCGGAGCTGTCGCAAGATGTACCATTTCAATGCACAGCTTAGTGTCATTGCCTTCACGCTATCTGTGGCAGCCAGTCACCTTCCTGTTATCAGTTCCTACTAATTAAAAGATCAGGAGATCTGGAAGGTCACCCTGATGGACAGGTTGTTACCAGCAAGTACAATGTTTGGCAAAGGAGTGAAATCTCCCAGATCCTCCTCCTTGGTCACGCAAAGCTCTGAACTTATCTGGAATGCAAAGAGACTGTATGCAAGATGTCCCAAGAGTGGCATTGGCCTGAACTGCAGACTGCAGGGTGCAGAGGTCTTCTCGGAAGAGTGTAGAGGTCTTCTCAGAAGGCAACAGGACCATGCACCTTCATTCTGTAACTATTCTCTGCTTTGTATTCAGGACTACAATTCTCCACAATGGCAGTTATGTGCAAGGACCCTTTGTGAGGCTCTCTCATAGTTCTCCTTAGCAATACTTTCCAGAGAGGTAGTATTTTCGATAGTGAGCAGAGGCTCCTGGGAAAGTATGGGTCAGGGTATATGTAGGCACCACATGCCTAAGATAAATACGACCTCTCTGGTAGTATACTACTAGAGATACCAGCAATACAGTATACTAAAATACTACGTCTCTAGAAAGCATTGCTAAGAACTATGAGAGAGCCTCACAAAATGTCCCTGCTCATAACTGCCATTGTGGGGAATAATAACTCTGCTCCCAAAATTAATTTAGATTCTCACACCCATACGCAACCCATATCATTCATGTGGCAATGCCCCATGCTCTAGAAAGACTGCTTTCCATCACATTGCAGATACATGTTGAGTAGCCCTTATCCAAAATGCTTGGGATGGGAAAATGTCTGGATTTTGGATTTGTCTGTTGGAATAATTGCATAAATACAATGAGAAACGCTTCCTTTTGCTCTTTTCCCTTTACTCATTTGGGTGTCTGCTGGCTTCTTTGACATTTTTCAACCATGTCTACATAGGCACACCCTAGGTCTTTAGAACTCATATCCCAATCCTGCCAGCCACACCGATGCAGTTGTGCCAAAAAGGCTCCTGCTGTAGTGGTGGGAGAGCGACCCAAGGGCAAACAGGAGGTACATGTAAAACATCTGTGCTTACCTCCTAGTAAGCTTGGGGCTGCCTATGGACATATTAACTTCTTGGACATATATCACCACTTTTGGTGGTGTACTGTATGTCTCAGAAGAGAAAAGGCATGGGATGCTTTGAAACGGAGGGGGTAGGATCTAGTGTGCACCATTCAATACCACTGGTGCCCATTGCCACTGAATCCAACCCTCTCACCTCCTCCCTATCCCTGCTTCCACCCAGTTACCCCTCCAGTCCTCCCGCTCCACCCCCACTTTTAACTTACCGGCAACTTACCAAATGGTCCCCAACAGAGTGTTGTGCAAGCAATTGGTGAACATTCTAGGACAGCAGAAGTCACTTCCACTGTCATCACGTGCTCTGCCCAGCAGCCCAAACTGGTATAGGATTGGGCTACCCATCTTAAGCATGAGTCTACTTCAAGACTCTTAAAGGAGTAAGCACATCAGCTACTTATGTCCCTTAAGAACTATGGGATGTTCTTTTCCCTCTCTCAAAACACCAGAACCAGGGGGCATCCGCTAAAACTGAGGGTTGGGAGAGTTAAAACAGATAAAAGGAAGTACTTTTTTACCCAGCGGGTAGTTAATCTGTGGAACTCTTTGCCACAGGAGGTGGTGATGGCATCTGGTCTGGATGCCTTTAAGAGGGGATTGGACAGATTTCTGGAGGAAAGGTCCATTGTGGGCTATAGTCAATGATAGATTGTGCAACCTCCTTACAGTAGTAGTAGGCTACTTCAGAGTACCAGGTGCAAGGGAGTGGCAATAGGATCCAAGCATCTTGTCTCATGCCCCTCTGGGGCACCTGGTGGGGCCGCTGTGAGATACAGGAAGCTGGACTGGATGGGTCTTTGGCCTGATCCAGCAGGGCTCTTCTTATGTTCTTATGTACTTACATTCTCCTTCCATAGCTCTTGGATTGATCCTCTCTTCACATCCTGTGCATATCCTCCCATGTCTTGTATGTGATTTTTCAGGCAAGCTACCCCCTAATCTGCCAAGTCCAGAGCAAAGGGGAGGGGGGAACAGCAGTGGTGAAACTTGAATGAACCAAAAGGTTTTGATGTGACATGTACAAATTTAGGTTAAAGGGAGTCTACCAAATCAGACCTAGTAGCTACTACCTGTTGCAGCTAATGTTTTGGAAAGGAACATATTTCTTTGTTATATGTGTAATAAAAAAAGGTTTATTGCTTAGCCACTAAACAACTTCTAGCATTACCTATATCTATATATGTTGGAATAGGCTATTATAAAAGGCCCACTTCCTTTTTTCTGAAGACTTTAGCAATATCAATTCACATGACAATTTTCCTGCTCACATGCAACCTAGTGACACCAAGCATTCAATCTAAGCTATATTTGCACACACTGGACTTGTCTGGTGAGTGGTTCATCATGTATGGGGACTGACAGGTTATTCACATTCTTAACAGGGGCTGATGGAACACAGTGAGGATTGCGTACGTCTATGTGCTGGCCTCTGAGAGTGGTCCAAATACGGAGGCCCTTGTGCCAGCCAAACTTTGCTGGGCTAACTGTGCTGGCCTAACTCCAGGTTAGGATTGCATTCTTGGTGGGCAGAAGCTGCTTTTAATTACTTCCATTGGAACTGTACTAAGCCCATGTACACAAATTCACCCCCTGCACAAGGCAGCTAAAAGGAAAGCCATGCTGCCTTCAAGGCTAGACTTCCAAGCACAACATGAACAAATGACATCCTTTGGGGGCTCTTGCTCTCCCACTCCCTTTCCATCCTGTGCAAAACAAGAGCTTGTTATCTAACAGGGAGGGGGGATGAATTAACATAACCACTTCTCCACACAGCAATTAGCAAATGAAATCAAAACAAGGGAAATGTCCTCCATTTATCTCTTCCTGCCAAAGAGCACCTGACTGCCATATAATCCACAGCAATTAGCCAAATAATAGGACAGTGGGAGATTTATCATGATGCAGGAATTAGGGAGGGCACGATTAATGTACAGTACATGAGCCTACATTGCAGAGCTGGGCGGGGGCGAGGGGGGAGCAGGCTAGGAAAACTTGGGAGTGTGGTATTGAATGCCTTTGTCTAACTAAGCAATCCTTTGAATGAAGGAGGGTTTGCCTGGAGGATTGGGCATGTAGGGCCAGGCTAGAATCTCGTGTTTCCATCATAACATAAATGCAAGGATTGTGAACGTGGAATCTGCACAGGAGAACAGCTGGTCAGGAGGCAGTGCTTAAACCTTCTCCCACCTGCATTGTTTGTTTATTTATATACTTTATCATAGGGTCAAGGTGGTGTGCATAGGCAGGCTGACTATAAATCCCTTTTTTCAAATGGTTTTTGTTTACTATTCGTCTTGGAGAGAATCCTCCATTTCTCCAGGTGTTAACTTTTATAGTGCAGTGGCCACCCTGGCTTCCACAGGCAGCAGCAAATCATTATCCCAAGCTGGTTCTCAAGAAATTATCCGACTCTTCCATAATCCAATCCACACTCCTCCGCTCTTGCTAGTGGTTTGCCTCTGGTCACCCATCCAAGGCGAGACCCAAGCTGATCCTGCTTAGCTTTTCAGGCAAAGTGACAGCTCAACCTCCCTAACATGCGCCAGAATGGCAAGGCCAGCAGGCCTGCACTGTATCCAGTGCAAGTTAGGCGGCATCTGGAGCCTCCCTGGGGCAAGGGCATGTTCATGCCCTGGCCCCGGGGTAGACGCCAGCCACCCTGATGGGCTTGCCTGGAACTGTGTCTGCTGTTTAGCAGGCATAGCTCTGAGCAACCCACATGGCCCAAATTGGGGCCACGTGGTCTGGGGACAGAGGCTGTGGATGTGGCCTACTGGCCCACTGGCCTACTGCCCCCTTGCCCAGTTCCTCCCCCCACCCTCCTCATACCCAGATGCATTCTTGCGCCAGGTGAGTTTGGCTAGTGCACGAGTGGCGCTGCTGTGCCTCTCCTTGGCGCCCTTGGGCTGATGCTACTGCTAGCATCAGCCCAACAGCACTAGCGTCGACACAGGGGTGCCGGTCAGTGCCCCCACATTGCCCCCTTCTAGGAACCCCACTGTAAACACACAGTGGAAGACAAGAGTGCTCTTGGAATGGATTGAGGAATCCACTCTAAATTTTGCAACTGTTCTGAAGTTAAAGGTAAAGGTAAAAGTTTCCCCACAACTGAATGGTCTAGTCGTGACCGACTGTAGGGGGCAGTGCTCATCTCCGTTTCAAAGCCTGTAGAGCCAGCATTTGTCCTCGGACAAGCTTCCGTGGTCATGTGGCTGGCATGACTTTTCTCCGTAGCGCACAGAACACCGTTACCTTCCCACTGAAGTGGTCCCTATTTATCTACTTGCATTTAGGTGCTTTCGAACTGCTAGGTTGGCAGGAGCTGGGACAAGCGACGGGAGCTCACTCCGTCGCGCAGTCTAGAACTCCCAACCTTCTGGTCGGAAAGCCCAGCAACAGCGGATTAGCCCGCTGCGCCACCACGTCACCATTGGAACTGAATTTGGTTCTGAAGTTGGGCTCAAACAAAACAGATTTCAACTTGTGTAGCACTGGCCCTGCCAAGCAGAACTATTTGATTCCACTGATTCCCCCCCCCCCCAGTTTTATGGTGGGACCACATTGGAGTATTCAGAGGATTCTGAATTGCTGTTCCCCCAATTTTTCCTCTCAAAGGCAATAATTATATCTAATATCTACTGGAAATAATATCCTTCATTGTGATGTCATTTGATTCATTGTCAACACCACTGCACTGTTTTCTAAAGTTATATTCCTAAACCAGCAATATTTCATACTCCCTACATCCAAAGGGCACTGTTAAACCAAGAAGTGGTGGAATTTTCCAAAATCTGTTTGGCAGGCTGCTGTGCTTCGGTAGTTGCTAACATACACCAAATAATTAATTTGGCAAGAGAACTGCGGAAGGCTGAAGTTTTGCCTAGAATGTTATGCAGAGTCTGAGAAAGTCTCAGGAGCTGGGGGTGAGGGAGATGTTTCAAGAGTCATTCCAGAGATGGATGGATTTCTGAAGCAACCTAGACAAGAACAGGTGATCTCCAGGCAAACATCCACAATAGACAGTGGTGTGGAAAAGCTAACCAAGAGCAGCCCTGCTGGGCATGGGGTGAAAAGCTGAACTTAACAGCTATGAGGAGACTGACTTTAAAGCGACCTTCAGTGGAACTCCTTAGCAGTGTATGCCAGGCAATCGCTGGTAAATCTTTATTAATTTTAATTGGCGGCACCCATTTATAAGAACCATTAAAAAGGATAAATTGAGCCCATCCGGCGTAATGTCTTTTGTTAATTAGTTTGTCAGCACTGTTTTAATATCCCCTAATGACTTCATATTTCAGGCCTGACATTAAAGGAGACGCTGTGAGAAAGGAAATGGTCTTATCACTGTGTACCTTTTCTCTTTTTTTGAACAAAAAGTGTCCTTCCTGGACTGACCAAGGTTAGGTGTCATTAATGCAGAAGTAGGTGCTATGGGAATCAGAGGGACACTCCTACTGGAGCCAAATTTTTCCTGCCATTCACAGAACAGGATGTCAGATATCTCTTCCTGTGAAGTTCTTCCTCTCTCAGTCTGCCTGGACAGTAGAAATGCTAGCCTACAGAGGCTAGGCCTTTGGCCCGTTTGAGACCTTTCTCTTTGTCATCGGATCTTGACCTTCCACTCACTACTATGCTGGGTGCCTTTACACCCACCCCTGTGGAATCAACGTTCCTTCAGAAAAACCTGCACACAGCATATTAAGTGAAAACATCATAGGCCATGATTCTGCATAGCTGTGGGAAACAATTGCAAGCCTATACCTTGCAAAAAGCCAGGAACATAAATGGCTACACCTTACTCCTAAAGAAAGTAGCAGAACACAGAGTTTGTGTTCTAGCCCAGCAGAGAAGAAAGGTGCCACAGCTCTCATCTCTTCAGACATTTATTTTTATTTTTGCTGCAAGTCCAGCTCCTCCTCTCCTGGCCTTGCGATCCTTGTGATCCGGCCACCCTTCTTTGGATAGCCTCGTGTTTCAGCAGTTTCAGTGGCCTCGTGTTTTGGTCTGGCTGTGGCCCTGTTCCTCCTCCTTTTGAGGCTCAAGGAGAACTTCCACTTGCTTGACTTGAATAAAACTTCTCAGTTGCACCCCTTCAAGTGGCGCCCGGGGCATGTGCTCTATCTGCCATATTTTAGATATGCCACTGACTACAGGGGGGCTGCTGAGGGAAGGGTGGGATCTACAATAATTGTAACGCTTTTTGTGCAAATGGAATTGTAGGCCCAGCCTACCTAAAGGACCACCTTCTCCCATACATACCAGTTTGCCCTCTTAGATCAGCTGAAGGGGCCCTCCTTCAAGTGCCCCCTCTGTCTCAAGTTAAAGGGATGGCAGCCCAGGGACAAGCCTTCTCTGTAGCACCTCCACAAATATGGAATTGAACTACACACTCTCTCATGGCCTTTAAGAGAGGGCTCAAATAATACCTATCTCGTCTGGCCTTTGGATGATGGTTAGCTGTCTGCCCTCTATCCCTCTGATGTCCCTCTGGAATTCTGCCATAGTTTGTTTACTCCCCTGGTCAATTTTTTTCTCTCCACCCTCCAGAGGGCCTGATGAAGAGAATTGGGCTTCATTCTTGAACTCTCCGTGCTCCCGTTAGATGTTAAATGTTTTGTTTTTGCTTTACTTATTATGGTTACATTGTACTTTATTGTTCTCTGTAAGCCGCCTTCGGCATTTGCTTCGGCATGGGAAAGGCGGGGTATAAGTTCTTCAAACAAATAAATAAAACAATAACAACTAATTTTCTTCTCACAAAAGACATAGTTGGAACACAACCCATTGATACTCTGGTATAAATAGTTGCCATGTTAGTGCCAAAGAATAAAATATAAACATTAAGAGGATATCAATCTTTTAGTGATCTTAGAACATGAGCCTGCAAGCTTTCTGTCTACACAGAATTTAGAGACCAGCCCTAACCTTTCCGCAGAATCCCCACCCCTATTCCTCCCCCTGTCCAGTTTTTCTCCCTCCCTATCCGCCTGCTCATTGGCCGCGATGGGTGTCCAGTGATGGACGGGAACTGCTGCTGCCTCTTGCGGCATAGGTCCCAAATGGCCGCCAATGAAGGACTCCACACACTGCACTCTGTCGGCAGCCATTTTATAACAGCAGAAGGTGCTTCCTCTGTCATAAATCCATCCTCCCAATGGCCCAATCCAGAATAGGATTGGCCTGTTTGTCTCAAGTTCTGTATAAAAGTTTTTGACCAACATTAAGAGCGCAATCCTAACCTGGAATTAGGCCAGTATAGTTAGGTCAGCAAAGTTTGGCTGGGACAAGGGTCAGCATAAAGTATGTTTGGACTGCTCTTAGAGTCAGAGAGGCCAGCACACAGACAAGCATCATCTCCCCTGACTCCAAGACTGGTCCAACCGTGCTTTATGGTGGCCCTTGTGCCGGCCAAACTTTGCTGGTCTAATTGTGCTGACCTAATTCCAGGTTAGGATTGTGCTCTAACAGTTTCATGCCTGGGGGGTGGGATGGGGTGGGGTGCAAAAGGCAATTTCCTCTCTCTCTCTCTCTCTCTCTCTCTCTCTCTCTCTCTCTCTCTCTGGCTTCTCTTGCGTCTGCCATCTGGAGGATTGTTCTGCTAGCACCATTCTCTGGTTCCGAAGCAGCAGGCAAGGTGGGGAATTAAACACTATATCACAACACACATACTAAATGCAGCCTATAATCACTGATTCAATATAATCAGGGGGGGGGAAAATACCAGTGCGATTTACCCAATTCTCGTTGCAAATGCAATCTGCCCTTTTCCTGATTGCATTCTGCCTACACAAATTGATGGCACTCTATAACCATGACCATGAACACTGATGGCACAATCATCAGCCTCTGTGCTTATAGATTGCAAATGGTATTTGTTGTCAGATTTATTAGGACAAATATCTATGCATGTTGTCCCTTTGAGTGATCCCTGTGATTATTTGTACCGTTCTCAGAGGCATCTGCTCCTTGACTGAGGCAGGCTGTTGTTTTGAGCGGTGCAGGAGGCAGCCAGGCCAGGGGGGGGGGCTCCTTTTTCCTGTCTGCATTTGCTACCAGCTTCTTTCCATCATGATCTTGCTCTTCCTGTCTCTCTCTGTTTCCTCTTTATGTGTCTTCACATGCTTGACATTCTCTCTATTGCTTAATCTAATCTAGGCCTCCTGATTCCCTTGCCATTCCCTGTGCTTGGAATTCTTCTTCTGAATAAGAAGTCTGTCTCTCTCTTCTATCTTGATTTCTATCTTCTATCTGTCATTTTTTTCTGTAGTGCATTTCTTGAGCCCTTATAATTCTTGGTTCAGTCTCCATTGTTCTGCATTTCATCTTCCTACTCGCCATGCTCCAGTCAATTATTTCCCTTCCTATTATCAGTCGGTGTGTTTCTTTGAAATTATGAGTGTACGGATTCATATTTTTAATGTGCTGTACTCTGCCAAGTAATTTTTAGTCACTTCACAAATTAAACTATGGTTATGTGCATGGGGGATCAGGAGAAAGGTGTCTAACAGTGGGGTTACCAGATACAAACTGGACAGGGTCCAGTTTAACCATTTTAACCATTTTAATCAGTTTAACCAGTTTAATCAGTTTAATACCTTTAACCATTGTACAGAAGAGGCCATTTTGGGGGTGCAGCTTTCTAAACCCTTCCATGATGAGCTGGTGGTGCAGCGAGTTAATCCGCTGTTGCTAGGCTTTCCGACCGGAAGGTTGGGAGTTCAAGACTGCGCGACAGAGTGAGCTCCTGTTGCTTGTCCCAGCTCCTGCCAACATAGCAGTTCAAAAGCACCTAAATGCAAGTAGATAAATAGGGACCACTTTGGTGGGAAGGTAATGGCGTTCCGTGCGCTACGGTGTATAGTCATGCCAGCCACATGACCACGGAAGCTTGTCCTCGGACAAAAACGCCAGCTCTACAGGCTTTGAAATGGAGATGAGCACCGCCCCCTACAGTCGGTCACGACTAGACCAATCGGTCGTGGGGAAACCTTTACCTTTATGATGAGCTGCACCTAACCACATTCCCTCTTCTATACAATAGTTAAAGGGATAGGTACTCTTTCCCAGTTTGTATCTGGTAACCCTATCTAACAGGTAATCCCCTCCTACTTTGTGCAAAATAGCACCAGGAAAATGGAGGTCCATATGAGGAGCAACCATTTCCCGATGGTACTCAAGAATGATACAGAAAAAATGTAATGAAAGACACAAGGTAAAAGGGATGCCTTGTCGGTTTCTCTTTCAGTTAAAGTATTGCTGTGTGTACTCTAGTTGATGCACATACCTGTGCACTGAAAACTCCGTGCCTTGCTTTCACACAGGGACATGGACAGCAGGGGAGAGGTTGAGGATGAAATCTGTCAGAGCAAAATATCCAGCCTGGGGGAAGAAATATGTATGACTTGCCACTAGATGGCAGAGAAAAACTTGATTGCTCTTGCATAAATAGGATATGAGTGCCATATCTACCATGAAACTGAAGATTTTCAGTTGAAAATGGTGTGCCCTCAGACCCGTATTAAATGATAAGTAAACATGAAAATGTCCACATCCACGACAGGGATGTGGTGGCGCAGCAGGTTAATCTGCTGCTGCTGGGCTTTCCGACCGCAAGGTTGGGAGTTCAAGACTGCACGACGGAGTGAGTTCCCGTTGCTTGTCCCAGCTCCTGCCAACCCAGCAGTTCGAAAGCACCTCAATGCAAGTAGATAATTAGGGACCACTTCGGTGGGAAGGTAACGGCGTTCCGTGCGCTACGGCGTATAGTCATGCCAGCCACATGACCACGGAAGCTTTTCCTCGGACAAAACATCGGCTCTACAGGCTTTGAAACGGAGATGAGCGCCACCCCCTACAGTCGGTTATGTCTAGGCTATTCGGTCGTGGGGAAACCTTTACCTTTAAACATGAAAATAGGGGTATGCTGTGCCCAAGCACTTATTTGTATTTTTGGAATAAAGATATTTGGGCTTTGTTCTTTTTTCAAATGTTCTGTGTTAAGCAACATCTGTTAAGACAGGGGTTCTCAAACGTTTTAGCACCGGGACCCACTTTTTAGAATAAATCAAATCAAATCAAATCAAATAGTATTTATATACCACTTCTCAACACAAAGCGGTTTACAGGAAAATAGTAATAATAAAGTTAAATGGCCCAAAGGGCTCACAATCTAAAAAAAGGCAGAACACCACCAGCAACAGCCACTAGAAAAGACACTGTGCAAGGGTGAAGAGGGACAATTGCTCTCCCCCTGCTAAATATAAGAGGAACACCACTTGGAAAAGTGCCTCTTGCCCATTAGCAGGAAGAATGACACTTTGTCAGAGCCATTTAACTTTATAATTATTTTTTGTCTGTAAACCACTTTGTGAACTTTTTAAGAACATAAGAACATAAGAAGAGCCCTGCTGGATCAGGCCAAAGGCCCATCTAGTCCAGCTTCCTGTATCTCACAGCGGCCCACCAGGCGCCCCAGGGAGGCATGAAACAACAAGATGCTTGCATCCCATTGCCACTTCCTTGCACCTGGTACCAGTAGCCCACCACCTTTGTAAGGAGGTTGCACAATCCATCATTGCCTATAGCCCACGATGGACCTTTCCTCCTTTTGTTGAAAAGCAGTATATAAATACGTTAGCCTGCTTGCTTGCTGTCCTAGCTTCATCAGGCTATAAAATCTAGCTAACAAGAGAGGGGGGTACATGGAAAAATAACTAGCACCCCAATCCAGAGTTACCAGATACAATGGAGAACAGAGTGCCTGTACCGTTTACCATTCTACAGCAGAGGGAATTTGGGCAGGTGCCACTTTTCAAACCCTTCCATGTTGAGCTGCATCTGCCAAAATTCCCCCATCTTCACAATGGTTAAAGGTACAGGCACTCTGCCCTCCATTGCATCCGGATTGTATCTCCATTGTATCTGGTAGTCCATGGAAGAGTTTCAACCTTGGGAGGCCTCCTCCGGGTAAGAGAACATTTGTCCCCTTGCCCTGGGGTAAGCCGATGCCCAGGTCTACTTGGATCTGCACCAGTGATATCATTGTTGCAAGTCTGCGAGCGACAGGCCATCATAGGTGGTGCAAGCTTAGCCACTACGCTCAACAGCTGTTATCTATGGTGAACATATTTGCACCTGGAAGCAAGGAAGACATTGATCAATACCATTCCAGCCGGCTCCTAGAACTGTCCATGCAAGGTGAAAGAGGATTTATTAAATAATTTATGGGAACTGCATCCACTTGTGCTCATTAAAAGGACTGCTTGGCAAATATTTTTCCGTCTGTTCTAATCAACCTGCTCTACACACGCCGCAGAAGTGAGCTGTTCTGCTGCCACGCACAGCGACGCAGACCCAGCAAAGCCAAAACGGTGAACTGTTTAGCAAACTGAAACCCCATCTAATTAAATGGAAGCACATTATTTATAGATCAGCCTGAAAGGAAAAGCGATCCACTCTCAGGCTAGGCTTTTGATAGTGAATGGTGTTCTGGATGACTGAACTGCCCTCAATTGTACTGTTTTCACAGCATGGGGCGTACAGCAGAGGGATCAATAACTGAGGACATGTTCAACGTGCGCTATTTTGCCCCCAATTAAATGAATTAAAGTTTTAAAAAGAAATGATCGTTGTTCTTGTATACTAAGTATCAAGGCAGTAAAAAAGAACCACATATTTTATGCCTTAAAGGCATCAATTTTATACGTGTCCAGCTTTATTCTCAAGAACTTGTCCGCTCCGGAAGAGAATCCTGCAGGGAAGATCAGGGATGTGGTGTCATAAAGAGGCTGGAGAAATAAAAGCCCCAAATAGCAGAGATGCTAATGGGTGATATGGCTGAAGAATGAGTTCCTCAGCCAGATCTGGAGTGGAAAGAGTTGTGTTATTTGAGAAAAGGGTGTACAGACCAAGCCTGGTATCCATGCAGAATCTGAAATTTTCATTCTAAAGCAAAAAGGGCCAAGTGACCATCATACAGTATATGGATCTTAAGGCTGACTGGAACAGCATTCACGCAGCATTCATCTGCTTTGAGTGGCAGATTTGGGGAGGTGGCACACTGTGTGGTCCACAACCTGCATCTGCACTCCTGCACCTCCCCTGCTCCCAGTGGTGTGAGTAGGGGGTGAAGGGGTGCAGACCGCAGCAGGTGATGCATTTGTGTATGTGTGTGTGTGCATGTGCACACGCACAACACAACTATTGGCCAAAAATGAAAAATCTTAGTATCTTCAAATGCCATATTATATATCATTTGATGCAGAATGTAATCCAGAATGCAACGAAGCCACAATCCAAGCTAGGACTTAGCACCAATGTGGGTGTGCTGTCTGCCACACACACCCCCTTCCGGGTCAACGCTGAAAAGCTCGGGCTGATGCTAGGAGTAGCATCAGCCAGCCTTTGCACCATCCAAACTCAGCTGGGACAGGGGCAGTTCTGGGAGGAGGGAGGGTGGGTGGAGGCGGTTCTGAGCGGGGGTGGGCAGGCCGGCCCAGGGAGGCGGGGCCAGGATGTGGCCAGTAGGCCCACATCTAAGGCACCCTCCCCAGGCCATGCAGCCCCAATTTGGGCTGTGCAGCTTCCTCGGATCTGTGCTTGCGATTTCGCTGGTGCAGATCCAAGGAATCCATAGGGGAGGCTGGAACGTCCCCCAGCGCAAGTGCACAAATGTGCCCTTGCCCTGGGGAGGCTCCAGCAGCCGCCCAAGCTGCACTGAATGCAGTGCAGGCCTGCCTGTTCCAGCGCTGCATAGGATTGCTTCCTGAAACAAACCACATTGAAATACCGGTATCCTATCAAATAGCTCTATTCTAACAAATGTTATAGGCAAATAACCAGAAAAGGAAAACACAACTGTCTTATGTAACAAAGAGCTGATTTTCTTAACTCAAAACTGACCATTGAGACTGATTGTTCTGAAAGCTAATGAAGTGTTGTTATGACACAGCAGGTAACCAAAAAGGTGTTAGTATGAGTCAGCTCTCATTTCCAAGTATCAGCGATCATACTAGAACTCTTATTTAGTTGTGTGAGTGTCATCAGGTTGAGTGACATCAAGTTAGCTTTTTGTTGGTTACTGATTTGTTGGGTGATCTGTACTGTTATACTGTATATTAAAATAAGTAAAGTTAATGGGGGTGATACCAAGCATGGTGCTGCCACTCCAGTTAGGTTGTGTGTGTGAAATTGTGATTTGTTCTGTATGGTTTGGTACAAGAGGAGGTCCATCGTGAAAGTGACACACTGATCTCCTGCACTGGGTGGCACACACCCTTGTGACACCAATGCCCAGTCAACTGCCTGTCCAACTGCTGAATCAGCTGCAGTGTTATCCTCTTCACATGCTGTCTGAGTGCAATAGGAGGGGTTCCTTACCACCTCCTCCACTCTGCTTCCTCTGTGATTCTTTTCCTGTGTGCTCTCCTGGGCACTCAAGAAAAGTGCTACTGCCTCCGCACCCCTGCCACTTCCTGTAAAATGGCTAGGTGGAGAGGACGCTGGGAGTTGTGAGGTTTCACTGCAAGGATCCTCCCAACCCAACACTTTACAAGACATCAAAACAGCCAAAGCAGAGGTGGCAGCGAAGAAGGACGATGAGGCGTGTGCTCCACTGGTGCACCGGGTGGAGAAAGCGTATTCTAGAGGTGAGGAAAGGTTGTATCTGGTGGGGAAGGGTGGAATGGGAGCAGATAGACCCCAGAAGGAGAGCAGGACCAGTGGAGGCCACCATATCATACCATACCTCCCTTGCTGAGCCTGCCATCATTACACCAGGCTGCTCAGAATTCCACCAGCTAGATAGCTGGCGAAGATCTGAGTAGCCCCATTGACTTCATTTTCCCACTGCATGCTGAAGGCAGGTTCAAGTAACTGATGGCCCACGTGTGGAAGAGAAGTCGTCATTGCTTCTTCTTTGGTGTTGGTTGGGGCAGTGGTGTACTGGTGAGCAAGATGTGGCTGCAAAGCTGCCTGTCCCTTCAAAAGAGCAATGGTTTGGGGAAAGAGAATGCCGGATGAAGCGCCAATTGTGGGGTACGCTGCCCAGTGGCATAGCTAATGAAAATGTAGCCCAGTGGTGAGGGCAAAATGTTGCCCCAGAAGTGACATCACAAGAGGAAGTGACATCACTTCTCAAAATGACAGCACTTCTGGGCTTTTAAAAAAGGTGAAAAATGGGAGGAGGAAACTGCAATTTTTACATAATAGCTGTATTTTTGTTTTCTGATTTTTTGACTGTAACGTATTAAAGATAAAGATATTACACCGAGGTTTGTTTTATTGCATTCTGCGTTAAATTACCTTTCCAATGATTTATGATAGTATTATTTGTACTTTCCGAGGTTTTCACTATTTTGGCCACTAGTGTTAAGCCTCAGTTTGTTGCCCCCCTAAAGTGTGTTGCCCAGCGCAATTGCACCCCCCTGCACCACTATAGCTATGCCCCTGATGCTGCCCATGCCTGTGTTCAGTTCCCATCTCTGGTGGAAAATGCAGTAACTTGCCCATGAAGGCACTTGGAAACACACAAAACAATAACCCAAAGGTTAGAAGCCACACAGTAGAGCATCACACCCTCTCTGCTTCACTCATATGAGAGTCCTCTTCTCTATGGAGTCCTCTTCGACAAGTGGCATCCGTTGACCCTGGCAGGTGGCAAGCTCTCCTTTTTCTCTGGGCCTTTCAAGGCTTCACATCCATCCTGTTCTAAGGGCTGTGGAAATTGCTGGGTGAGTTCTCAGACACTTTGGGACTGCAAGACTTCTAAGCTGGATGGTTTGTGGCTTATAACGTCAATAGGATAGGGATAAGGTCTGCCGACACATGATGCAGCGAGTTTGGGTCTGGCCAGTACCTGCATAGGAGACCTCCTGGGAAGCCTATGTAGACCTCTTGAGTTCTGTTGAAGGAAGCTGGGAAATAAATTAGTGAGGCCCCGTAAGAGGAGGAGGTATCCACTGTAACAGGGATTCTGCAGATCTCACACACACATAATTAGGCTCTGAGGGACTGTTTTCCTAAGAACAGATGTGTCATGGGGATAATTTCCTGATAGCTCCAGTAGAGTCTGCCCAAGCATGTATTTCAGCAGGGAAAAAAGGTCCATTGTGCTTTGTGGGACTTGTTTTGGACCCCTACTGCGGCACCCAAGGTTGCATACAATAAAGCAATTGTTTATGTAATCAGAGACAGTAACATTGTTTGACACATACTGATCATTCAGAAGTTTTAAACTACATCTTTCCAGTCTTCCCATTTCATTAACTGCATTAATTATTCCCCCTTCATCCCAAGGGTTTGGGGAAGAAAAACATAACACAATACAGGGAATAAAAAGTCAAATTCAAAGTACCTGTTGATTGAATTATAAACAAGATTAAAGTCTTCCCAAGCCTTACTTAACTGTTTGGTCACAGACAGCCCAGACAAGAAAGTCTTAACTCTGGCGTATAAATACAGCAGAATGAGGTGATAAAAATTGTGGGCTCTAGGCTACAGGAAACAATCACATTGAATGCTTACCTATGCTGAAACAAACAGTTCCCTGCATTTAGAAGACCTGTACACAGGGTGTGGACTGGGCTAGAACCATTCTTCTTGATCTACTGGTTTGTTACTTGCCAGGAATTTATTACATAGACAAGCATTCAAAATCTCTCACTGGCTAGCTGAAGGATACAATCCTGTCTTTCTCCTCCAAATTGCATCTAGAAGGCTAGCATCTCAGGTCAGGCCCTATTAAGGACTCAGACAGTCCTAAGGGCCTACGTAGCCAGCCCCTGAAGCCCCTCCCCGATACCCACCTTTATGGTGAGCAGAAGCAGAGTGATGTGCTCTGCAACACTGCTCCTTTGGCACCTATCAGGCACAATAGGTGAGAAGATGGGGAAAGGAAGAAGGGTTCACATCCGCATTTTCTCCTACCCGTCCTCTGTCAATCAGGCTGCTGCTTGATGGGACGATATAAACTAGATGTATGTATGGCATATTTCAAAGCAGACACATGTGGCAGGAGGAGAATGCTCGAGGGCAGCGGTCTTCAAAGTCCCACTTGGACTTTGAAGCCACAGTAAGTGCTTGTGGGGGTGGGGTTTGGGGGGGGAGAATGCAGCAATGCTGCAGCGTTCCAAAATCTTTTTTACCCTGGGTAACAGATGCCTTAGCTATGCCACTGATTGCTGCTATAAGCTTGATGGGATGTGGAGATGAAAGGGTGCCATGACAAGCTCCTGCACTTTAAGGTTTGCCACGACACCATTGGCTATTTCTCCCCAATCCCCAAAGTTCTTCTATGGCTGGGAATGTAAAATGAGATTCTGCACATGCCCAGTCAGTGTAGAGCATGTGTACAGGACCCAAAGCACTGAAAGCAGAGCCATAACTGACTGCCTCATGTGCAAGCCACACATCTTACATCTTGACTCTTGGTGCACCACCACCTCAGCTGGGGAGTGCCACATGATCACAAAGAAAGTGGGTCATGCCACCTGTGATGATGTACCTATGCTATGATGTACCTATGAAGAAACATTGTCTAACAGAAGGGAACAATGCAATATTACATAAGCCTCTAGAACTTGTATCTTTTTTTTCTTGAAAATGCAGTCAGAGCTCCCATTCAAATCTTGTCTTCTCAAATCTCTGTAAAAAATGTCTCCAGCAGCCACCAGGTGGCTCCATAGTCAGCTATTGATTGGGGGGGGGGGAGAGAGAGAGAGAGAGAGAGAGAGAGAGAGAGAGAGAGAGAGAGAGTTTTAACTATTATTTTCATCAACTGTTTCTACCGTGCAGGTGGTTTTGAAACAAAGGGTAACACTTCCACTTATGAAAGTGAATGAATTCCAAATATTGTGGCTACTCCTTCTGGGAAGTCAGAGGATGACGAAGAATGAGCCATTCTTGCTTACCTTCAAACCATCTGCTCATGTTGTGGTCTCAGAGCTCCTGTTGTCATTGGTGGGAAAAATATTAGTCAATTCAGATTGCACTAGATCATCCAGATGACTGAAATTAAATATACCACACTGTAACCAACCATAGCACAATTTTTTTTTAAAATCCAGTTTTAAACTTGCAACTTCAGATCTTACAACGGTCATTCACAATGGAAATCTGAAGTTAGGGTTGTGTTTTTGGCTTTCCTGGTTGACTTTCAGAGCTTTTAACAGCTGTAAGTGAGATTTTCCACATCCTGGAATGGACCTGCTTTGTTTGTTGAATGTTTGTCTATTATGCAGCTGTTAAGCACAGGAACTCTGCCAGGGAGGAGATAAAATTGTTAATGTGAAAAATTGGTCAAGCATTGAATTCTGGTGATAATTCATTTCAACACGACTTGAACAAAGTTGCCAACCTTTTACAAGCTCACTTGCTGATTTCTGCAAATCAAGTTATTGTTTTAAGGGGACAGGAACAGATCATACCTTTTTTTTCTAGTCGGCAACCTATGATTACTGTGATTGTATAGATAATTGCATTGAAATATGGAGTGAAAAACAAAAGTGCATATGTTCTACGAGTAAACATATCAAGTGTAGCAGCACACAGCACAATCTTCTACACAGAAGTAAGCCACACTGAGTTCAATGGAACGTATTCCCAGATAAGTGAGTAAAGCAGTAGTTCCCAACCCTTTTGGCTCCAGGATCCCCTTTTTAGGTACGACAACCTGTCAGGACCCCTCTAAGATCTAGTGCTGGAAGTGATGTCTTTAAGCAGGAAGTGAAACAATTGTTTTAATAAATCACAAAGTCGAAAGAACGCCACATCCTTTTTAGAATGTGCTGAACGCTTTGTATCGAAGTGACGTTTTGAGTTCAGTGATTGATTCAGCACTGAGAACAACATTGCTCATAACGCATTGTGGCTTCTCTATGTCATTGCTGATCAAGGCAATACAGCCAAATTTTAGATAGTCTAAAGAGTATTTACATTCCTCTTCCCCATGTGCTGAGACTCACCTCAGTGAAGGCATGACATGCCCGCTCAGCGTGGGACTTCATCTCAGGCCAACACACCCACGGGAAAGACTAATTTCCCTTGCAGGGAAATTTCCCCCTGCAAGGGAAAGACTAATTTCCCTTGCAGGCACAAGCATTGAGGAAGTGGCAGATTAATGGGGAAGTCTCTTCCCTTGCCAAAATGAACCTTCCAAGATGGTGGTGCCCAGCTTTTTAAGAAGGCTGCCCCAGGCTCTTCGCGACCCCTGAAAATCAGTTTGCAACCCCCTTGGGGGGGAGGCATAACCCCCAGGTTAGGAACCATTGGAGTAAAGGATTGCAGCCTCAGCTATCCATACACATGGCCTTTTTAGATACATAAGCCAGAGGCACTGTAACATAAGTAATAACAAAGTTACATGTGACAAGCATTTCTTCTTGTGGTTAAGATCAGCAAACTACAACCAGCTATTTGCGCAGGTAATAGGATCCTTCCTTCTGGCAGTAGCTTCCAGTCTGCATCAGAATAAAAGTCTGAACACTAATTGCAAGACGCTGCCCACAAGAAAACAATGTCCAGTCCCCCTTTACGCTGAAATAACGGAACCTAGGATATAATTGGGAGCTGGATTCCTCTCAGGCCCACTAGTGGCAGGAATTAGCAACTACATCACAGGAATTACCTTGGATAACTGCTGGCCATCTCAGGGGTTAGGTGTACAGCACGTATTTTGAGCCACCTGTAGATTCCAGGTGCTTTTCAAAGGCAATCCAATGTTCAGCACATGACAGCAGTCAAATATAGACATGGGTAGAGCACAGATAACTCAGGCAAATAGCCCATACCATCAATGGAAGTAATGTTTATTTCTATGCTACTTCTGGCCCAAACAACTACTCACCCGTCCATCATTACTTTTGTTAAGTATTTTTTTTGTGTGTTTCCTTAGCAAAGCAGTTGTTAACATGTCTATTCAGCTTGGCGGTGTCCACTTTTGCAGTTATGACGTCTGGTCACCGGCACCAGCTGCACTGCTGCCGTTGTCTTTCTTTTGCTCCTTTTGTTTCAGCTTCTATTCTTAAGTGAAGAGAAATACTAGGGAAGCGAAGGCCCCGCCTGGACTGACTGTTTAAATCACTTAAAGCACCCCGATACTCTCAAAGCCACTATTAGTTCACAAGAGAGGGCAGGCAAGATACAATACCTGCCTTCCCACTCCACTCCACCTGTGCATTGTGGCTTATAGCTCTGGGGGGATTTAAATAAACAAAACTGGTGCATGGAGAAAGAGTGCAAAGTGGCTTCCCATAACTCTGCAGCTTTGATCCGTTTCACCCACAAACTCTGTTGCTGCTTCGAGTCTAAAATAAGATTGGGAGAACCTCTCCTGCATGCCACGCACAGTTTGGCTCCCATTTTCAATCCTTTCCCTTATGAGCTTGAACATGGAGTTTGCATTCTTCATCACCACTTCAGCCTCCCATCCTGGGCTCCCATCCTGTAACTATCCATTACAACCTCCAGATCTCATTCGTGGATAAGAAATTCCAGTCAAAGTATACAAAGTTATGATTTGTTTTGCCCCAATGGGCATCACAGTATAATTAAAGTCAATCCCATCAGCATTTTGTTGTCCATTCACCCAGTTTGAAGGGACACTTCTGGAGCTCTCCAGTTTGCTAGGGCTCCTGCCAACCTGGATTTGCAGACTGAAAACAGTCTGCAAATTCAGCCACCTCCCTGTTCGGTAGGGATCATTTGTGAAGAGTTAAACAGCCTTGGTCCCAACACTGATAGGGAGAGGCACTGCTTACTTGCTTCCACTGTGCTGATGGTCTTACCCTCTGCTTTCTTTCGTATTCAGGAGTTTTGGTAATCCCATTTCAATCCCATTTCAATCCCAAGACATCAGTCCAATACATAAACTAGGAGCTCACAGATCCCATTCTAAAGCCAATGACCAATCATGAATCTAACTGTGTGTTCCTTACCTGATACTGTCCCCATGCCTGCCAGTGAAAGAGCAGCTTCTCAAGAATTGGTGTGTTTTACACAATGTATGAACTGACCCTTGTTCTTAAAGCCAGCCTGGAGCTACTGATCTGAGGGTCATGGGTGAACTACAAGTCGGCTGAAAGTGTGTTGACCAGCAATCTTCACATGTTGGACTCTTCCCATAACTATCTTGCTTTCCTTGCAGTTCCACCATGAAGGAATTTCAAAAATGGCAAAAATAACATATGAGTGCCATTCAGCTGCTACATATAAAGGTGAAGGTATAAGCTTCCATGATTGTTACCACACACAAAACTTTACATCTGCACCATTATTAGCCACACAGATATGCTCATCACTAATTCAAGCGTGTTCCCTTTTCAGCAGGATGTGAATAGGCATTGCTGCTTAAATTCCAGCATTTGTGGTAAAGTATGTTTACTCAGAAGGAAGTCTGGCTGAGGTCAATGAATGGAACTTACTCATGCATATGAAATGGCAGCATGAATCATTTCTGTGAAGACTTTGGCCAGCCCTCAAGTCCCCAGACCCTAACAAAACTAAGCCCAAGTACGGTACCTGTAACTAATAATCACCTACTGTACATACACCTTCCTCTGTTCATCCTTGCCCAATGGAATATCTAGGTGGGTAAGGAGGGGAAATGGCCTCGGTCACTAGGTGAGAGGGGTGGCAAAATCATGCGCCTCCCATGCTCAGTTGCACTCCCCATCAACACTCCAGGGGCCTCCTCCTCCTCTGCTTTTTTTGTAAAGCAGAGGAAGAGGATGGTGGCCCCCACAGGGAGCTGTGGAAAACGCTATGGCCCTCTGTAAGCTGAAAATAGTCACTTCCGGTTTTCAACTGAAAACCGGCCTCTCCGGCCCTCAGAATGTCTCCAGGGGGGCAATGGGTACAATGGGTAGCACCCTTAGAGATGTGCCCCCAGGAATGCCCGTGCCCCTGCCTCCATTTCCCACATCTAGGTTTGTACAGTTGAGCTGCAGCTATTCTCTTGTCAGGGATGTGAATTCTGCATATTTCACATTTACAAATCATGTGCAGGTCCAACCTTTTTATACGCTGATTTTTGTTCCATAGATTATTAGACTCAACATGATGGCCCCTGCAGATAAGGACCCAACCGATCCTTGGAAAAGGAAGAAAAAACTATGTCCCTTTACAATCCCTGTTCTAAAAACTGCTTTTCTAGTTTTAGAATTAGAACTGCTATTTTGCAGCTTGCTCCAAGAAAAGTGACCCCTTCCTTTGCCCTAGCTCACTGAGCAATGGAATGCAGACATGATTAATCACTTTTGCATTCCATTCTTCAGTGAGCAATGGCTGAGGGGAGGGGTCACTTTTCTCGGAGCAAGCTACAAAATAGCAGTTCTAATTGACTGCTTGATTGACTCGTGTTTTAATTGCTTTTATTTAACAGTTTTTGGTACCAGCGGGGAGTCCCTGAACCAAACTCCAGCAGGTACTGAGATTCCCCCCTATACATTTAGGACTTGCCCATCCATGAGGCCCACTGAGGCAGTCGTGCCCATCTGTCAATCATTTACTGCTCCTCTTCTCTGAATTGGAAGAATAAGAGGAGGGTGGTGTAAAAGGGGAAGTGTGTAGGAGAAAAGGTGGGCTTCAGCATCTCTTCTCCGCCACACTTCCTTGTCTGCTCCATCACCCATTCAGGAAGTGGGAAGAGCAGGGGCTGGCACCTCATCAAGTGAAAGAGGGAAGCATTTGGCAAGCCACTTCAGCTCCAGGCTCCACAGTGGCTCCAACCAGCCACAGACTCCTGTAGTTCCAGCAGGGTGGGGGCATCATGCGCCATCCGAGCAAGGGTTCAGCTGTGGCACAGAAAGCAGATTTCACCCCTGAGCCTGACCCAGACTTCATCAAGATCTTCATCCCCAGGGCTCCATCCAGAAAACCGACCTCAGTGCCAGAGCTCGCCCTTGCAGCAAACCAACGAACGAAGAAGCAGATCACTTGTCTTCTGAGCGTGTACAGAATGCCTTCTCTTCGCCAGTGAGTAACCCCAACAACCAGTCCCTCACCTCTGCGATTACGCTTGTCCTCAGAAAACGGGGCTTCCCGACAAGCCGCGCCCCTGGCCTGAGCCCCCTGCTCCCCGCCGTCTGTCCGAGGTCCCCCCCTCGCCTGGCTCCACATGAATCACTTGCTGCAGCCTGCCCAGCTGGGCGTGAGGAGGGGGTTTCTGTCCCTTTAACTCGGCACAGCCGCGCGGGGCGGACGCATGCGCGGGCAGTGTTTGGCGCCGGGCATGGGAGGGGGGGAGAACCAGCGGTGGCCGCCCCCGGTGCACCCCCTGGGCGTCGGAGCCCCCGCGCCAGGCCACTCTTGGGCCGGAGGTGCCGCTGGGAAGCGTGGCAGAGCGCGGCCCCCCTTCTCCGGCGGGGCGCTTCCCCGCATGCAGCTGCAGCATCTGCCCAGCCGGCTCCTCCTCCTTGTCGCGCCCAGCGGCAAAAAGCGCCGCCGTCGCTGCCTCAGCCCCGGCGGGCCTTTGTCCCTCCGGCTTGCCCGCGTAGCTCCCGGGTCTGCCTGAGAGGCAGCGCTCGGGCGCCCGCAGGTCCAGGCGGCGGCAGCTGCAGCCTCTCGGCCGGCCGCCTCCCTGCCCTTCGCTGGCAGCTCGCCTTGGCATTGTGATCCGCTCTGAGCTCACCTGCCGCGCGCTCTTTCTCGCCCCCAGCCCCGCGCCTCGCTCCTGCGCCCGCCTTTTGTCTGGCGGCCTCCGCTGCTCTGTCTGGGGAGAGGGGACTGGTCGGTGCCCGGGCCTGGCTGGCAGCCTCGCCTCCTGACCGGGTTCCTCCTCCTGCACTTGGGGATGATTTCTGGGACCTGCTGCTCTAACAGTTGACGGCGTCCGGCCAGGTGAGTGGAGCCGAGCGGAGCGGAGCGTCCTCTGATTTGACAGTCTGGCTGCTCTGACGTTCTCTCTGTCCCGACCCTTCTCGGAATAACCAAAGACGAGCCAGAGTGCCGTTCTGTGCCTCTCCCTTGTTGGAGAGCTGTCTGAGCTTCCCCAAATCTCCTTTCCCCTCCCCTCTTCCTGACCTTCTCGCCAAGTTCCAGAGGCAACAGTCTGTCTCTTTTCTCGTTTGGGGATGGAGAAGTGACCGTGTAAACCTGGACGCGGATCGTGTGTGAATGAACCACGCCCTTTTTGTCTGTGTGTCTTAAAGGGCCTCTGCTCTCTCACTGCTATGTCTTCAGCCGCAGTGGTCTCTCCGGCGCTCGCAACCTGAAAGGGGGGGGGTCAGCGCCGAAAGCTACGGAAGGTCAAGTGGATGAATGCTGGGATGTCAAGTGGCAGAGGAGATGCGTGTGGTGCAGCAAGCGGCTTGAAGAGGACTGAGGCCAGTGAAGGGGGAGCACAAAGAGAGGAGGAGCAAGAGGAAGATGGGGATGAAGATCTCCGAGATGGTGGAGTCCCTTTCTTTGTCAACCGTGGAGGGCTTCCCATCAATCAGGCCACCTGGGAAAGGATGTGGAAGCACGTGGCCAAGATCCATCCTGAGGGAGACAGGGTAGTTCTAAGGATCCGGGGAGCCACTGACCTACCCAAGGTAAGAGGGCTTGGAGGAGGGCGGGTGGAAGACTCACCAGATCCTTGGAGCCCCTCTGTGTGCCTGTGTTGACTTCCGCTTGCAGTTGCATTGTGGACTGACTCTTATGCCCTGCCACCTATTGCAATGAGTAGCATCGCTCTGGCAAAAGCATTACCGACTGGGTGCATCTTGAGTCTGCATCACCATATCTAGTTTTCATTGCATTGGTTTATTTTTGCCTACGGTGGTTTTTCTCTAGTGCTGTCGTTTTTCTAAGGGTTGGGTACAAGGACTTGGGTGCCAGGTCAGGTTGACCCATTGTGCCATTTTGCTAGGAACTAGTTGCACCCAAGCTGCATGTACTAATATCAGAACTGATGGCCCCATGGTCTGGTTGAGCACTGGATATATGACATCGTGCTGGAGGTGGGAAGGAGGCAGGCCGTGCTTACTGTATCCTGTGGGATTTCCAGGCCCACGGGAGTCATAAATACCAGTGCAGCTGCCATAGCAGCCTTGGTATGTGACTTAATAGGGAATTTCCCTGCTGTGGAACAGAGTCAGATTGATTGGCTTCCCCTGCTAGGGGGAAGTGCTGAAGCCCTCTGAACTGGCCTTTGCAATCCCTTCTCTTTTTTAGTAGTGCAGTCCTATGCATGTCTACACTGAAGCAAGTTGTGTTCAATGGGCCTTACTCCTAGGAAGATATGCATAGGATTGCAGCTTTAATGTGTCTATTCTGAAAGATGCTGAAAGGTCTATAGCATCTTTCAGATGCTTCAGACATGTGCTGTAGAGTTAATACCAGACTACAATCTATATTCTGTGCTATCTAAAGCTGCTTTGGCGGGGTGGTGGGGGACATAAATATTCTTCCTTTGTCTGGTTTCTTTTTATTCTTTTTTCATTATTGCCCAGTGTTGTGTTCCCCAAGTTGGTTTTAGGGTTTAGCATGGTGCTATCTGAAATCCAGAGACCTGCCAAATCTGCACAGTTCCAAAGCCCAGCAGTGATCTCTGTTCTGTAAACTTCCAGGTCTGGATGATATCAGCAGGCCCAAGTTCTCTCTGGCAGGTCTAGCAGCCCATTGCCAGGAATTCACATAGATTTACAGCAGGGATTCAGTCTGCTGCTCAAAAGCTGTGAGAGCGGTTGGAAACAAACCATATGTTCAGTGCCCTGCCCCTTGGCGCACTCTAGGGCTGTGCTTTGGAGTTTGCCTGCAAAGTGGCTTCTCCAGCAAAACACTGCCACCCCTGTGAAGATCACCATCTATGATCAATTGTTATTGCATATCCCCTCTCCAGTACTCCTTGTGGCCAACCTTCATATTGTCAGTTCACATGAGTTCTCCCAATAAATTATTGCTCTGGGGACAGCAGTCATGGGGCGAGGGGAGCAGGAGTATGATCACTAGCCCCACCTCATTCCAGCATGCTTCCTAGCTGCACCCCAGTCCTCCCCATATTCAGTGCTAGCCCCTGCAGACGTTGAATTCATGGAGAGGCAGGTATCTGTGGCTAAGAGGCATGTCTGCTTGGCGGGACCAACTGGTATGCTCCTGTTGTCCCCAGAATGGTGACGTTGAAGAGGGCTTTGGTGATCATCTTATCAAGGGCAATATTTCCTCCCTACCTTCCTCCCTTAGCTCAGTGTGATGAAATGGACCATAAGGGAAACCAGCTTAGGCTATCTCACGTTAATTATGACTATTCTGTGGGGAGGGGGAACATTGGCTTATCTGCAGTGACTTGCCATTTGAGCCTGCTAGTAAGCGTGGCTAGAGAAGTAGATGGGTTGCAGAATTCCTTGGGACTATGTTGCTCAATTTTGATGGGAACAGAGTATGGTTGGAGCGCACATGGTGGACCCTGTTGGCAGGCTTGAGTCTTGTCAGTGACTGGATGAGAGACTACCAGGAAGCCCCATGTACTCTGCCTCAACTTCCATCATGGAATAAAAGTGGAATAAAAGTCTAATTTTAAAATGCATAGAAGACCAAGCCTTGCTGAGGAAGAATCAGCATGGCTTCTGTAAGGTTAAGTCTTGAATGTCTCAAAGAATTCTAAAAGCTTTATGAGGTATGTGGATGCAGGCAAATCCTTGGATATTATGTATCTGGATTTTCAGAGAGCATTTGACATGATCCCTCACCAAAGAACTGAGAAAACTCCATTGTCAGGAAATAAGAGGGCAGCTCCTTTTATGGATTAGGAACTGGTTGAGAACCAGGAAAGTGTTAGTGAGTGTCATTGGGCAAATTTCAAAATGGGGAGAGGTGAAAAGTGGTGTGCCCAAGAATCCTGGGGCAAAGAAAATGATAGAAGTGTAATAACTGAGTACTAGATTGCCACTGCTGATTCACCCTGCCTTGTGAAAATCTATTTAGAAAGAAATAATCACAAATGCATGTTTGATTTTAGCAGTTGCATAGCTCAATTAATAAAAGCTACTGCTCTGACAACTGGAGTGAATGAAATGGCAGCAGACAGTATCCCACAAAGCATTAACGTAGCTTATCTGTTCACTTTGAGATGAGGACAGATTACTGTCTCTTGCACTCACCCCCCTTTTTCTCTAAAGGAAAAGGCTGGAATCCTAGATGTAGAGGAAACTCTAAACCAGGTTTGGGCTTCATGCCCAGATCGGAGTATACCAAGTTCCCTATCAGTCTAATTGCTTAACTGAGGGACTAGTTAGGGTATTCTCAATACTTTAAGTGGTTTCCGTAACAGTGCCCAGAGTATTGCATATAGCTCAAAGGCCAAGCAGATGAAGGCCAAAACTTGTATGTCCACCAAATGAGAAAGGAGCAACTAACAGCCTGATCTTATCCTGCACTGAAATGGACAGGACAGTAGGCCTGCACCATATCCAGCGCAAGGTAGGAGGTGGCTGCTGTGCAACATGGAGGAAGGGGATTTATTTCGCTTTACCCTATGGCACATGGCAGCCACCCCATGGACTACTCAGATCTGCATCAGCGACATTGCTGCTGTGCTCTGGTCAAGAAAGAGAGACCGGATTCCTTGACGTGCTAAATGACTGTGCCTTAGAGCAACTAGTCATGGAGCCAACCAGAGGACAGGCGACTCTGGATTTAATATTGTGTGGTACTCGGGACCTAGTTAGGGATGTAAGTATTACTGAGCCATTGGGGAACAGTGACCATGCTGCGATTGGTTTTGCCATGCATGTCCAGGAAAGAGTGCAGAGCAAATCTGACACAAGAACCCTTGACTTTCGAAGGGCAGATTTCCCTCAGATGAGGAGGCTAGTTAGACAGAAATTGAAAGGGAAGGTAAAAAGAGTCCAATCCCTCCAGGCTGCGTGGAGGCTGTTTAAAAAAACAGTAGTAGAGGCCCAGCGGAAGTGTATACCGCAAAGAAAGAAGGGTTCGACAAGGTCCAGGAGGGTGCCTGCATGGCTGACAAACAAAGTTAGAGAAGCTGTAAAGAGCAAAGAAGCTTCCTTCCGAAAATGGAAGTCTTGCCCCAGTGAGGAGAATAAAAAAGAACATAAACTCTGGCAAAAGACAAGTAAGAAGGTGATACGGGAGGCCAAGAAAGCATTTGAGGAACGCATGGCTAGCAACATAAAAGGGAATAATAAAAGCTTCTTCAAATATGTTAGAAGCAGGAAACCTGCCAGAGAGGCGGTTGGCCCGCTGGATGGTGAGGGAGGGAAAGAGGAGATAAAAGGGGACTTGGAGATTGCAGAGAAATTAAATGAATTCTTTGCGTCCGTCTTCACAGCAGAAGAACTTGGGCAGATACCACAGCCCGAACAGCCCTTCCTAACGAAGGAATTAAATCAGATACTGGTTAATAAAGAAGATGTTTTAGATCAAATTGATAAACTACATATAAATAAGTCACCAGGCCCAGATGGTATACACCCAAGAGTAATTAAGGAACTAAAGAACGAAGTTGCTGACCTCTTAACTAGAGTATGCAACTTGTCCCTTCAAATGGCCACGGTACCAGAGGATTGGAGGATAGCCAATGTCACACCAATCTTTAAAAAAGGGAGAAGGGGGGACCCTGGAAACTACAGGCCTGTCAGCCTGACGTCTGTTCCGGGTAAGATGGTGGAAAGCCTCATCAAAGATAAAATCCTAAAACACGTAGAGGAACAAGTACTGCTAAAGGAAAGTCAGCATGGCTTCTGTAAGGGTAAGTCTTGCCTCACAAACCTTTTGGAATTCTTTGAAAAGGTCAACAGGCACGTGGATGTGGGTGAACCTGTGGATATTATATACCTGGATTTTCAGAAGGCATTCGACACGGTCCCCCACCAAAGACTGCTGAAGAAACTTCACAGTCAGGGAATAAGAGGGCAGGTCCTCTTATGGATCCAGAATTGGTTGAGGGCCAGGAAACAGAGAGTGGGGGTCAATGGGCAATTTTCAGAATGGAGAGAGGTGAAAAGCGGAGTGCCCCAGGGATCTGTCTTGGGGCCCGTGCTTTTCAACTTATTCATAAATGACCTGGAGACAGGGATAAGCAGTGAGGTGGCCAAGTTTGCAGATGACACAAAAATTTTCCGGGTGGTAAAAACCAGAAAGGATTGTGAAGAGCTCCAGAAGGATCTCTCCAAGTTGGGGGAATGGGCAGCCAAATGGCAGATGCGTTTCAACATAGACAAATGTAAAGTGATGCACGTTGGGGCAAAAAACCAAAACTTTACCTATAGGCTAATGGGTTCTGAGCTGTCTGTGACAGCTCAGGAGAGAGATCTCGGGGTGCTGGTGGACAATTCAATGAAGGTATCGACCCAGTGTGCATCAGCAATTAAGAAGGCCAATTCCATGCTTGGGGTCATTAAAAAAGGGGTTGAGAATAAAACAGCCAATATTATCATGCCATTGTACAAATCGATGGTAAGGCCACACCTGGAATATTGTGTCCAGTTCTGGTTGCCACATCTCAAAAAGGACATAGTGGAGTTGGAAAAGGTGCAGAAGAGAGCAACAAAAATGATTACGGGACTGGGGCACCTCCCTTATGAAGAAAGACTGCAGCGTTTGGGGCTCTTCAGCCTAGAAAAAAGGCGCCTGAGGGGGGACTTGATTGAGACGTACAAAATTATGCATGGAAGGGATAAAGTCGATAGAGGGATGTTCTTTTCCCTCTCTCAAAACACCAGAACCAGGGGGCATCCACTAAAGCTGAGGGTTGGGAGAGTTAAAACAGATAAAAGGAAGTATTTTTTTACCCACCGGGTAGTTAATCTGTGGAACTCCTTGCCACAGGAGGTGGTGATGGCATCTGGTCTAGATGCCTTTAAGAGGGGATTGGACAGATTTCTGGAGGAAAGGTCCATCGTGGGCTATAGGCAATGATGGATTGTGCAACCTCCTTACAAAGGTGGTGGGCTACTGGTACCGGGTGCAAGGGAGTGGCAACAGGATGCAAGCATCTTGTTGTTTCATGCCTCCCTGGGGCCCCTGGTGGGCCGCTGTGAGATACAGGAAGCTGGACTAAATGGGCCTTTGGCCTGATCCAGCAGGGCTCTTCTTATGTTCTTATGTTCTTATGAATTGGAACACCCCCCCCCCAGGTAAAGCCAACCAGGCCAGGGACTGAGATTTTGATCTGGCCTAAGTTGCCGAGGCCAGTCCCACCCCACTCTCTGGCCTGGTCTTCCCACTGGCCTTCCGCCAAATGATGTCATCCGGGCGCGCCAGGAACAGGAACGCCCGGATGATTGGCAGCCCTCCGCCCCTATGGCGGAGGCCAGCCACGCCTTCCTGCGCCTGGAATTGCTCCATTTCAGAGCGATTCGGACGCGCGGGAGGGCAGGCGGGCCCAGGAGCAGCTTGCCCGTCCTCGGGAGAGGCGGTGCGGCCCGGGCCCGTCCGCGGAACTAGCGGAACGGCGTACCGTGCCGTTCCGCCAGGATGACACCACTGCTTCCGCCACCCCAAACACCCCCGTTCCACCCTCCGTCTCCAAATTCTTACACCAGCCATCCTTGACTGGCACGAACTCACTGGCCTGGGGGCCTGAATCTGGCATCAGTCGTCCAGCACACGGATGTGCACTAGCCTAGCTGGCTCAAGAGTAGTTGTGAATGTGCTCTGCGGCACATTTGTGACATAGTCTGGATTTCCTGAAAGTGCCTAGACACTTATGGCAGGCCTTGTGCCTTCTTGTTAGAGCTTTAAAATGCCTACATGCCTTCATAGCTTTCAAGGAGAATCTAGCTCAGGGGTCTTCAAACTATGGCCCGGGGCCCCAATTTGGCCACCACAAGATTTTATCTGGTCTGCAGCAACTTAAAATATTTGGCATTTTTACTCATTATACATAGTTTCTCACTTTATACATGGCACTGTTTCTTTGTAAATGTCATATTTCTCTTTCGTTCGAATCATGTCAGGCTGGTTGCAAAAAAAAGAAGTCCAAGTAAAGTTATGCATTCAATTAAATTTCATTCATTCATGTATAACACTGATTTTTTTTCAGCCTGCGATGATCTATAAAATATACAATTAAGCCCTTGTTCTGAAAAGTTTGGAGACCTCTGCTCTAGCTCTGTGACTTTGCTTGGCAAACACCGTCATTCATTGTTTTTGTGTGCTCTGTTCTTGGAGAAATGAACAACTGTTAAATGTTGCACCCATCTGATGTCATGCTCCTTTTATTGCCTAGCCTAAGAGGTAGTCTCCATAACAACACCCGCATTCGTTGAGCTTGTGTTGCTTTTAGAGACAACTCGCGCTCTTGAATATGTCTAAATTGTACAGCCCTAGGAGCAGATATGGACTCTCATGTCCACTCTTCTTTCAAATGCTTTCTGCTGAGGATGGTCGCTATCACTGGTGCTCCTGTATTGCTCCATTTTGGTAGAGAACATTATTTTAACTAACAAGGAACACCCATTCTTCTTGAGTATTTACTTGCAATAACACAGCTCTTGTGGCTGCAGTGTGCACTCATTTGTGTTTGCTTTTACAGTGACCTTACTCAGCCATGAAGCTCAATGGGTAACCTGTGTCTAGCCACACTGTAAAGCCTAATCTACCTCTCAGGGTTATTGTAAGGTCCCCTAAGATCAGCAGAGGGGGCCCTGCTGCATGTGCCACAGAGGCCAGATTGGCAGCAATGAGGAGCAGAGCCTTCTCAGTGGCAGCACCTTTATAGTAGAACTCCCTCTGAGTGGAATTAAGAACTGCTTCCTTCCTTCTAGCAAGGTCCGAAGACTTTCCTTTTCCTCCTTGTCTTTCCTTCTTAATCAGCTGCTTTTGGGTCTTGTGGCTGTAGTCTGTTTTTTGTGTTAATTTTTTTTCGTCCTATTCTTTCTGATTAGTTTACAATTATTGCACTTCATTTATTTAGTTTACAATTATTTATTTAGTTCACTTAGTTTGCAGTTATTGAATCCATTTTTATTTTTGCATTTTACTGGTTTTTATTTATATTGCACTCTGTGTTCTGTTTATTTAGACAGAAAGGTGGGATATAAATCATTTAATGATGACAGTGGGGGGGGGGGGAAGAACGTTGTCTGCTGGCCTGAGCCCCAGGAGAAAGAGTGGGATAAAAATAGAAGAAGTGACAACTCACTGGAACCTGCTGGGCAGTCTCAGAGGACTGCTGTCGCTTTGGTGTTCTATTGTGGGCTTCCCAGAGGTGTGCTGGAAATGGGATACTGAACTAGATAGACTCTTGATCTGACCCAGTGGGGCTCATCTCATTTTCTTATACTGCGCTGTGTCTTTATAGAGGTGGGATCCAAACTGAATTCTGATGAAATGGCTAAAGTAGTGTCTTTGCTCCAGCTTCCTACAGCTTTGACACACACATGGTCGTTGGCTCCCCTTGCACTCAGCTGCACCCCAGTTTGCACACAATGTAGGAAGTTTGCAAACAACTCCTTCTGCATCAAGATATTGACCGATCTTCAAACCATTCTCTGAGCATTGAAGCAAGGCAAATGTGGAGCCAGTAGAGCTCCCCAAGTTGAAACTTTGACGGAACCCTTTTTTTAGTGTATTACTTGGCTTAATAAATCCTTTGTTAGTTGTTAACAGTTAGCTGTACAGATCTAGCTCTAGTCCTGGCTATGAAATTCACTGTCTTTTACTTTAAGAATTTGAAATCATCAGGCTTTGCTCTTAGCTTGCCGCAAATGGAAGGCTAATCTCTCTCTCTCTCTCTCTCTCTCTCTCTCTCTCTCTCTCTCTCTCTGATTATCCCCTCAGGTGACCAGAAATGAAAAATGGGCTTACTGCATGTGGTTCTGTGGGATGATGATGTAATGTATCTGCGGTGCTGTGTTTGGGTGTGGGCAAGCTGATGTCTGCTTAGTGATCTCATATCTTGCCTTCTCCCTCCTCCTCTGTGTACAGATTCCCATACCAAGTGTGCCTACGCTCCAGCCATCCACTCCTATCCCTGAGCGCCTGGAGGCTATACAGCGCTATATCAGGGAGCTTCAGTATCCTTTAACTTCGGCCAAGTCACCAAGGACTGAAAGGGGAAGGAAGGCCACTTCCCCAGCTGGCTCCAAGAGGCACTGTCTGATTTCTTTCCACTTCAGTCTAACTGGGAAATGAAACCTGCTCCCTGTGAGAGGAAGCTGCTATTTGTTACAGTTCTGTTGTCCTAGGTTGACTTGCTAGTTTCTTTTTGTTCATTTAGTTGTCATCCCAGTAGCCACAGTGTGAGCAAGATTAATGTTGCTCTCTTGCCATCTTCCCCCTGTCCATGTACAGTATTGCAAGAGGCATTTTACTTAATGCCCATCTTGCAACTCAGAGAGGGGTGGGAGAGATGTCTGTGCTTTTAACTTTCCAGGGCGAAGTGGGGACACTTGGGAACATGCTGGGGGGGGGGGGACTGTGTTCTTGAGTTCTCTTGGCTCTGCTAAAGGCCATAGCTGTTTCTCAACAGTTGACCCACCAGCTCCTTCCTAGAAACACTTTCTATATATTTTGGGAATGAAAGTCCGGCATATATAATGAGCTGAGTTGAGAACAGAAAGGGCATATGGCCCTGGGGAAATGAGAACTGAGCTTTATCATGGTGATGAGCTGCTGCTACAGTAGCTAGCTGACAATCACGTAAGTGCAAATCTAGTGCCTTGGCAAAGAGGACTAGGCCTAGTGTTTATGCTCTTCAGTTCACTTTGGCAAAATGGTTGCTAAGAACACTTGACTGTTTTGGAGGAAGGAATATAGCAGCTGATTCTGGATGTAGAGTACCTTGCTGGCTACTCAAAAAGCTTCAGATGTGCAGGAAAAACTATGTCATACACTTGTTCCAGAATTGGATCACTTCAGACTGTAGCCAGGGATGGTAAGTTGAAATGTAACCAACCCCAGAGCAATAGCCCAAGATGAGTTGAAAGCCAGTATGTCAAAGATCAGGTTGAATATTTTCTTCCTTGTGCTAGTTTTCCACATGCAGGGAGACCTTGATGTTGGGAGCATTTGAATGTTCCAACCCCCAGTCTTTTTTAGTATCGGAATGCTAGAGATCCAAATTGCTTCCTGATTTTGAAGGGCAGGGACTGCTACCACAAGTTGCAGATGGTTTCCATTTCCTAGGCAGAAGTGTGGGACCTCAATTTTTGTTGCTGGATTTGGCAGAGAGAAATCTGGAGGTAAGCCTGGTAGTAAACAAAAATAAATGCTTAGTTTTTGCTGTTCGTTTATTGATGCTGCAACTGTTTTTGCTTACTGGCCCCAAGTCTTTTGTGACTGTAGTGGCCGTCTATCTTGATGCTAGAGAGGTGCCTCAGGCTGCCTCTGAAGTCTGTATCTTCCTCCAATTGGCTCTTTCAAGGTGCCTGGCCCTTAACGCCTTGTTCCAGGTACAATCATACCGGGACGCAGTTTTTTGAAATCAAGAAAAGCAGGCCTTTGACTGGGTAAGTGATATTATTCCAAACCTCATTTTTGGGATCCTTCCAAGCTTTTGGCAGTCATTTAGGCTGAGTTCTCAGTTGGCCAGAGTCTTGGTGTCTGACCTCTTGGAAGGGTGGCTCAGCACAAAAGCCAAACTCTGCTCGGGATGCAGCTGCTCAGAGTAATGGCTCCTCGCCCTTGTTCAAGAGCACAATTTTCTCCCAGCGGCTGAGAACCCATTAATCAGCTCCAGCAAAATGATGCCCATTAGCCAGCAAAGCAGCGACTTGGGTTTTGTAAGGCCTTGCATATGTTTCTAGGTACTACATTATCCTTTCTTTTGAAGGCCTTTAGTTCCTAAAACACTTGCATGTGTATTGTCTAGTACTCTGGTGCTTGATGTGTCATACTAAGTATAGATGAAAGTGCACATTTCCGATTTCAGAAGGCACTCGTGAAGTGGGCTCCTTGCATGCCTCACTTCCACGTGGTCCTTGGGCTCCTGGCATCCAGCATCTGTATCTGAAAGCAGGTATGTCTCAGGGTGCAATCCTAAACTGAGTTGGGCTGCCATAAACTAAGCCAGCAAAGTTTGGCCAGCACAAGGGACACCATAAAGCAGTGATGGCGAACCTTTTTGAGCCCGAGTGCCCAAACTGTATCACAAAACCAACTTATTTTTTTCGAAGTGCCAATACGGCAATTAAACCTAAATACTGAGGTTTTAGTTTAGAAAAAACAACTCCTACAGTTGTCCAAACTAATTAACATCTTTTAACATCAGAGAGGGGCTTACTATGTTTTGCTATGCACAGTGAAATTTGAAAGCTGTCAGATGATTTGTTTTAGGAAGATAGTTGCAAAAACTAAGAGACTAGGGCTCAGAGAGACATGTGTCAGAAGCCCTGAAAGAACAATGCCTGGCCTTTAACGACTGAGTATTAAGTGGGGTACACGTTCATATTGATTCAGAAGCAAATCCCCTCACTACGTTCAATGACACCCCCATGTCGGGGTGCAACCTTGTCCTTCCATGTTCATTTGGAGGTAAGTCTCACGGTGTTCCATACAGAGTTTAGTTCCAAGCAAGACTGTCCAGGGTTACTGAAGCAGGATGAACTGGGAAGAAGACCATGCCAAAGCAGTAAGCCACTCCTGCCACCACCCTACGGCCGTGGTCTGTTTGTAGGTCTGTTCTCCCATTCATCCCCCTAAAAGGCTTCTAGGCTGCAGAAGCCCCACTTCTGCAGGCTGCAGGCTCCGTGTCACCAGCCCCTTAGAGCATAAGAGCCCTGCTCGATCAGGCCAAAGGCCCATCTAGTCTAGCTTCCTGTATCACAAGAGTGGCCCACCAGGTGCCTCAGGGAGCACATGAGACAACAAGATGCTCACATCCCGTATGCAGGTCTACTCAAAAGCAATCCTATGCAGGTCTACTCAAAAGCAAGTCCCACTGTGTTCAGGGAAAGTGAGCCCTGGGGAAAGTGAGCCCAGGATTGTAGCCTTAGGCATTTCACCCTCCCATAGAAGCAAAATTGACTGCCTGGGTGAATATCCCTTTAATTCTAATTCAATTTTGATTTATTATTATTATTATTATTATTATTATTATTATTATTATTATTATTATTATTATATCCCCCAGGGACTAGCCCAACCCCCTCAGTCTACTGAGGGGATGATCCCAATCAATGCCCAGCCAAGCCCCACTGTTCCAGTGGGGGGGGGCAACTGCTGGGCTGTGTATAAGCACACCCAATCTAGCCAGACAAGCAAAGAAACAAGGGGGGGGGGAAGCCCTGCCTAAACTGACAGAAACCTCACGGGGAAACGGCTACCACTTTGCTGGTTGAGAGGCCAGCTCAACTTACGCATTACATTTTTTGTGCATGCGCATAAAAAGTGTAAAGTGTACATAGAGGTGTAAAGCATGCGCCCGGCTAGTTTTTTTCGACACACAACTGCCAATGAAACAGAATTTTGCTAAAGCATTTTCCTCAACTTGCCACGTTATAATCCTGGGGAGGGGAACCCGCCTCCTTTTCATTTTTGAACCCTGCTGGGCTCGAGACTTGGGCAAAGTCTCTTTCCCGACACGGCTGAGCTGCTTTCCTCCTAGTTCTGCTGTAGGTCAGGCTCCCTCCTCCTCCTCCAGCAGCCACCGCTGAGGCTGCTCCATGTCTGCAGCTGCAGGAAAGGCAACCAAACAGCCGGCGCGGCAGCTTCCACCAACAGCTTCAGTAAACTGTGGAGAGGTGGGAGGGGCATCCTGGAGAGTAGCAGCCTCCCAACATGGGTCTCGGGCTGGGCTGCTCAAAGCCCCCTCCGCCGCCACCACCACCAGCTTCGTCGCTGTGTGCCGTCGCAGCTCCCCTCTTTCCAAGCTGCCATCCCGCCCCTCGCAGCGGAAATTGAGGGAAGGACCTGGTGGGGGGTGGCCGCCACTGCCCTCCTCATGTGAGAGGAAGGGGGTAGCCTCTCTGTGGGTGCTCGCCAGCGGTGGCAGGGCAGCATGGCTCAGTGTGCCCACAGAGAGGGCTTAGCGTGCCACCTCTGGCACGCATGCCACGGGTTCGCCATCACTGCCATAAAGTATGTTTGGACCACTCTCGGAGTCAGAGAAGCCAGCACACAGACGTGCCCCATCCTCCCTGACTCCCAAGAGTAGTCTAAACACGCTTTACGGTGGCCCTTGTGCTGGCCAAACTTCACTGGCTTAGCTTATGCCGGCCTAACTCTAGGATTGCGCTCTCAGTATTGAACATAATAGAAATTAGTCCTGATTTTTACACACACACACACACACACACACACACACACACTCAAGTACACATGGAGAGAGTGTGTAATCTTCCTTGGAGGATAGATTGTTTCTGAATCATTGAAAGGAAATCTTGTGTCATCAGTGAGTGGGGGAAAGCATTGTGATGAGAACTGAGCCTGACTCTAACAATTGGCTTCTCCTCCTCTATCCTTGTGTGGCCAGACCATCCTGTTCCCTCCCTCTCTCGCCTCGTCCAGCCTGCCTGCTGCCTTTGTTCTGCTTGACGCAAGTCCTTCTTGAATTTGTTTTTATTTTCCTCTTGCTCCTCCCCTTGTCTTGTCCCGTAGGCTAATGGATCTGGCCAAGGAAATGACAAAAGAGGCCTTGCCAATCAAGTGTCTGGAAGCTGTGATCCTGGGAATGTATCCTTTCCTTTTAGATTAGAAGAATGTGTGTGTAGCTGCTTGCATTGTGTAGTTCCAATGGGCCTGCTTTTGTACTGTGCAGCGTTTGGAATGCTCTTCATCATCCTCATCCTCATCACTGGGATAGGAGTTGTTGTTGTTGTTGTTGTTGTTGTTTAAACACCATTCACTGTTGGGCAAGAAGGGTGCATGGAGAACAGAGGGACCAACTCGCTTTTGCATTGGAAATAAATAGGAGACAAGGTGAGGCTGTTAATGTATGTATCAACACTGGCATAGCTAATGATTGTGTAGCCTGGTGCACAGGGCAAAATGATGCCCCGGAAGTGATATCACAACTGGAAGTGACATCATAGTTTCATTTTCATTCTTTTTCCTTTCTTTTTTTTGTCCATAACTTTTGATAGAATGAAGATATTACACTCCGATGTGTTTCATTGGATTCTGCATTAAATTATGCATCAAATGGTATATAATATGATGGTATTATTCATACATACTGAGATTTTCACAATTTCGGTCACTAGTGTCAAGCTCAGCTTGTTGCCCCCCTAATACTTTCCCCCCTCTTTTTTTCTTTATTGGTTTCCCAAATAAATAAAAGCAGATACAACAGTCAAATATATCAAATACATTAATCTGCATATTTCACATAGTTTGTCCCCCCTAAAGCTTGTTGCCCGGTGCAGTTGCACCCCCTGCATTTCTTTAGCTACGCCCCTGTGTATCGAATCCTGCTTTTGAATCACATCAGCCTTTGTTCTGTTCAGATACTCTGAAAGGGACTTGACTCTTAGATAGCCGCAAACTGAGGCAGTGTCAGGTAGGGCACTGTCAGGGTGTAACTACATGCCTTGAAAACCATAATGTCAGAAATTGGAGTCCTGTGCCTAGTTTTCCCCTTCCACGGCATCTTGTACAGCTTACCTGCCACGCTGCTGTGTGTTTCAATGCCACTAAGAGTTGCATCCCATGATGTGAAATGAGAACGAGGAACTGCATGGTACAGTGATGTCGGGACATGGGATAAGCCAGTATAGGGTACTATTAGGCAGCCCTCTGGCAAGTTCCCTTAGCAGCAGCCCTGTGTTTTTCCCTAATGTTAGGATCCCGCCCACTCATTGTCCGTGATTGAAAAATGTTGCCAAAATGTCACTTACTGATTGTGGGATCCTCTGAAAAAATTTTTTTTTATTTTGCTACCTTCTTGCTGGTTTTAGGGCCTCTAAAAATGGCTCTTTAAATCTTCATGACATGTTCCTTGGTCAAATCCATCGGGGCGGGGTGGGGTGGGGAAATGTCAAGATGGCAGTTTTTTTAAGAAGGTTTCTACAGAAATCAGGCTCCACTGCATTTTCTGATTTCCCATCTGCTGTCCACTTTATGAGTATGTGTAAAAAGTGTATCTAATTTACAAAGATTTATTTTATGCATCTCCTCCCAGACCTTTCCATTACCAAAGGTAGATCTTTGCTCTACCTTCCCATTACAACTGACAAGTGTTGCAAGGGTTATTTTTTAGTCCTCTGCCTCACTTCCTGTGAGCACCTGTGCGTGTTTCCTGCTTCCATTTTGTAGTTACTAAAGAGCTGGCGAGAATCCCTTGAACCAGATGGGATTCTTTGGGTTCACTGATGGAACAAGATCATGCTGAAGTGTGTGCATGTGCATGTGGGCATTGCTCAGAGGAAGTCCGTACAAGCCACCCCACAATGTGCACTGAATCTTTAGATGAACCAAATGTTGAACCAAACCTACCAAGGCTGGTTACAATATTGTGGGCAGTATAAAGAGCAATCCTTGTTAGATTTTTTTAGTCCCTCTTTGTCACGTTGCCTGTTTCCTGAATTACATCGCCATTAACAGTTACCTCACCAACAGCATGCCAACACTGGAGCGTTTTCCCATCAGCTTCAAAACCTACTTCTCAGGGAACTACTTCCGCCATATTGTGCTGGGAGTGAACTTTGGGGGCCGCTACGGGGCACTGGGCATCAGTCGGCGTGAGGATCTCATGTACAAGGCCCCCACCTTTCGCACGCTGAGCGAACTGATCTTCGACTATGAGCAGGCGTACCGACGATGCTGGCACACCCTAAAGAAGGTGAAGCTCGGCCAGTATGTTTCCCATGATCCACACAGCGTGGAGCAGATTGAGTGGAAGCACTCTATCTTGGATGTAGAGAAGCTGGGTCGTGAGGACTTCCGCAAGGAGCTCGAGAGACATTCCCGTGATATGAGGCTAAAGGTGAGAGAGGCTATTTTATGTCTTGTTCCAGTCGTGTTTTGAATGCTGGGTTGATGCCTTGAAGCCAACTGTTTTCTACATACAAAGCTGTCTTCTTATATGGAATTAGGCCAATGGTCCATCTTCTAATGACTCTTCACGATTTGGATGGGTTTCCCCCAGTTCTTTTTAGAAGTGCCTGAGATTTGAACCTGGACCTTCTGCATGCACTTTACCACTGGATTTTGGCATTTGTCTAGTTGAGAGCACAGTCCTAACCTGGAGTTAGGCCAGCAAAGTTTGGCCAGCACAAGGGCCACCGTAAAGTATGTTTGGACCACTCTCTGGGAGTGCAGTCCTAATGTGGAGTTAGGCCGGCACAGTTAGGCCAACAAAGTTTGGCTGGCATAAGGGACACCTTAAAGTATGTTTGGACTAATCTTGGAGTCAGGGAGGCCAGAACACAGATACGTGCCATCGTCCCTGACTCTGAGAGGGGTCAAAACGTATTTTACATTTGGTCTTTGTGCTGGCCAAACTTTGCTGGCCTAACTTAGGATTCTGCCCTGAGTCAGGGAGGATGGCACACATCTGTGTTCTGGTCTCCCTGGCTCAGAGAGTAGTCCAAACATACTTTAAGGTGTCCCTCTTGTTGGCCTAACTGTTCTGGCATAACTCCAGGTTAGGCTTGCACCCCGAGTCTTGTTACATTTGTTCTAGTGTTGAGGGTGATACATGAACATTTGTGTTTAGTGCTAGGTAAAAGCAGAGAGAGTTAGGAAGCCAAGAATGTGTGTCTCCTCCTCCATTGACTCCATTTTTTGGATCAGTAGCAACTCTCTCTTGCTGCCTTTTGGGAACTTGTTTGTTTTGTATATGCCTAAGAGTTGGGCAGATGCTTATTAGATTGTATATTGGTAGTGGAGAGATGCTCAAGACACCAACAAATGGCTACACCAACTCATATGGCTGCCAGAAGTCTCCTGTTGCAATGTGCATAATGACCCGGGGATATGACCTGAGTGATCTCCAGTTCAAATGTCATTGCAATTATGAAGTTGCCTTAGAGTCATCATTCATTTAGTTTCCATTCCCAGTTTGGAAGACAGCAATTATAGTGGCCTACCTAACGGGGTTGTTGTTAAGGTCAAGATGATTGTTAATGTATGTGTACTTAAAGCTAAACAAAGGCTAAGTACTTAGTACACACTTGTAACCTCTTTTCATTTTTGCTGCATCATTTCCTCACCACCACCACCTCTAGCACGTGAAGGCGTATGTGCTCATTCATATTACTCATTGTTCTCCTCCTCCTAGATCGGAAAAGTAACAGGCCCACCATCTCCTACCAAGGACAGGAAGAAAGATATGTCATCCCCACAGCGAAGCCAATCCAGCCCACATCGTCGCAACAGCCGAACAGAGAGGCGGTGAGCACAAGGCTGTTTCTTTTGCTTTGACGGACCTACTCCAGTCCCTGTGTAGAATTTGGGTTATTCACCTTTTGTCCTTCCCTATTATGCACCATCACACACCCACATGCTCGGTGAGAGCCTGTCACACCTCGTCTCCTGTGCTCCTGTATGTGCCAGAGGACTTGGCACGTGGAAGGCAGGGGAGGGATTGTTGGTGACTGCACACAACCTTTTCTACTGTGTGGACAAATTTTGCTGAGTTAGTTCAAAATTTTCCCTTGATCATTTGAACATAAGAAGAGCCCTGCTGGATCAGGCCAAAGGCCCATCTAGTCCAGCTTCCTGTTTCTCACAATGGCCCACCAGGTGCCTCAGGGAGCCCAGTAGACAACAAGATGCTTGCATCCTCTGCCACTCCCTTGCACCTGGCATTCTGAAGTAGCCTACTATTAATGTAAGGAGGTTGCCCAACCCATCATGGCCTATAGCCCACAATGGCTATAGCTCCAGAAATCTGTCCAGTCCCCTTTTAAAGGCACCTAGTCCAGATGCCATCACACCTCCTATGACAAGGAGTTCCACAGCTTAATTACCCGCTGAGTAAAAAAGTATTTTCTTTTATTCGTTCTAACTCTTCCAACCCTCAATTTTAGTGGATGTCCCCTGGTTCTGGTGTTGTGAGAAAAAGAACATCCCTTTATCGACTCTGTCCATCCCATGCATTATTTTGTATGTCTGTGCTTTTTTTCTAGACTGAGAAAAAACAGTTGTCTCAATTTCATCTGTTTTCCCCTCTCTTACAGGCCATCTGGGGAGAAGAAACCTACAGAACCCAAAGCTATGCCAGATCTTAATGGTTACCAAATCAGAGTGTAAAGAATATCTCACCATTCTTGGGCCACTTTCTGGGCATCATTTGGGCCACGTCCCCCTGCAGGGTACTCAGTATGCCGGGGGGAGGGGCAGTAGGCATGAAGTTCTGAATTTCCAATGTGTTTCCTGTGTTGCTGAACCCAGAGCTGTACCCTGTTGGAGTACAGGGAATTCATCTCTCCCACTTGTATGGGGAGGTATTTTTCAATCCAGAAACTAAATAGTCTTTGATTGGTGGACCTGCCAGTTACTGGTTCAGTGTTGTACAATACTGGCTAGGAAAGTGACATTTTAATGGAGGACAGCGAGGCTACTGTCCTTGCTGTCCACTTGCCCAGGCGCAGTTGGCATTCCTCTGCCTGGACGCGGTCCCGCAGTGGGCCTCTATCTCCTTTCCTCCTTCTGAAGGAATCCAAACCAACATGAGGCCTTGGGTGAGGAGCTAGAATCCAAACGCCGACTCCTGTGGAATAACATTTTGAATTTGTACCTTCTGAGCATTTTAATATTTTTACTGAAGCGGGGAAGGGATAAAACGACTATATCTTAGCCTATGTTCTGAAACCTTCGGTGCAATCCTTGTGCTGCTGGTTCTCACGAAGGAGTGTGCCTGGTGTGACAGGGAACCCCCTCCTCCCTCATGCTGGTCCTGCTGCCAGCTGACTGGGGCATTGCACTCTTGGTCCTCGGAAGTGACCTTCTTTTTTAACTGGAGGCAGCACAGAAGGTGCCTCTGCTATTGTCCACGGAAGCAGAATGAAGGACAGTGATGTCTTAATTGCCTGGTCGTGGTAGTCGCCCGCCGGGAGGCAGGCAAGGGTGGCTGGAGATGAGGTTCTCATCTCTTTCTGGTGCTATTATGGTGTTGAACACATTGGCAAGACATTGCAGCTTTTCAGGTGCCTATGCAATGGGAGGAAATAAACGGCATATACAGTTGACTAGAGTCCATAAATGTGCATTCCCTTGTAAAAGGAAGACATTGTCTTGTGCCCTGACTAATTGCCTACGCCCTTGCTCTCCTTCTCCCACTCCTGGTGTGCATTCATTTTTGCTGTCTGACCACTTGCGAAAGATTAGAGTATGTGCAGTGTTTTAGTGTGTGGGGGTTTTAGGCAGCAGATTCTGCAGATTTTCGGGCAAGGGTGTAAAGGGCAGACTGCATTTGTCACTACTGTCCACCCATATCTTGGTGATCTCTCTACATCTCTCCTCTCCCATCTCATTAAAAAAATGCTTGGTTTGTTGTGGCTTGTCTAAACTGAGGATTTGCATTGTCTAGCTGCCTTATACATTAACAGTGAATTGGCATTTCTTTTTGGCTAGATATATGTGTTAATAGTGCAGTCCTACTCCTGTCTACTCAGTAGGTTATGGTTTTACTCCCTGGAAAGTGTGTGTAGGATTGCAGCCTAAATTTGGTAACTTATTTTAGCAGGAGCCAAGCCTGGTTGCTTCATGGCCCTGCTTCAAGACTTTACCCACATCTGTGTAATTAAATAAATGGGGTGGGAATTGCTGGTGCTTACTGAAAAGAGCAAGAACCTTAAATCTGAGATTGTAGGAGATAGTGTTGTGGTGCATGAACAAAGTGGTCTGGGCTGCTGAATAGCTGAAATTATTTCAGACTTGCCTGCCTATAGCCTTAAAAGGGTTAGCCTTAAAAATAGCTTAAAAACAGCAGCGCATATACAGTGCTTTGTGTGCAGAAGGTCCTAAGTTAAAACTCCGACTTCTCCAGATAGGTTTGGGAAAAGATCTGAAACCTAAGAGAGCACTGAGTTAAACTGACCAAAGCAGCTTTCTACGTGAGACATGAAAATAAAATCTTCATCTTCCTCGTGCCATTTCACTCATTAGTTCACCATCTCAGTAGGGCCAACTGGCTTTGAGAGCAGCCTGAGCTTTACAGTCAGTGAGAATCCTGAGAGATGCACCAAGTGGCCCTATATTATGTAGGGAGGATACCTTTGAAGGAAGCCTGCAAACCCTTCACAATATCTGGTTTTACAGTTCTATCCCATATGGCTTTCTTATCGTGATCCCAGGAAACCTGGATGTCTTCTGTTAGCCATCATATATCAGATTTTTTTTTAAAAACTTGAACCAACTCTTTGTAGTGGGACAGAATTGGTCTTTTCCCGATTAGTGCAGTCTCTGGCATAGCTTAATTAAACCTAAATGATGTGCTATAAGTGGGATTGAACATCTGCTTTGGAATCTCTGGCTTTAGGAGCAGGGAGCCTTGTGGGTGATTAGTATTAAGCATACATGGAGTAGGGGAGGAGAGGTCTGTAGTATGGGAGCTTTAAATTAGGGAAGCCAAGACGTATTTAGCATATCCTGTTATGACACAACATCTCATGCTGAAATTTGTCCCCAGACAAATGCGGGGTGGGGGAATTAGGGTACTATCCAGCAAACCTGTAGCTGATTCTTTTCTGTCAGTATAAATATGACTAGATCATATTTTGTATTTAAAGATGGCTATTCTTTTTTTGTAGTTTACACTGAGCCTAATTTTAGGCAATAAGTCGTGAAACTACTGAAAATGAAACACATAGTAGTTCATCAGCGATGCCTTGGACATCCTCTTCCTTTTGGAAAGTACCAAGTCTTCTCATCAGCCTTATGTTCTGCCTTATTGCCACTGTGTTTCTTTCCCAGCTTGGTAGCTGCCAAGGCCCTCTGCAAAAGAAGCCACAAAAAGGGTGGAAGGTGGATACTACCAATTACTGCACCAGGATGTGTTGATGGCTGACGGTGCCATCCTAAACTCGTGTTGGAATAGGCAAGCTGAGTGGCCTGCACCATATCCAGTGTGGGGCTGGGACTGGCTGCAGTGCAACCTGGGACCATGGAAATAGATTCCCCTTACGCTGGGCAATGTGGCAGCAGCCCGAATGGGTCTACTCAGATCTGCGCAAATCCAAGCAGCCCAGAGTAAGGCTGGGCCGCCCAGGATGGGGGTTAGGATCCAGCTGTTGGATCCTGGCACCACCACCCCTCCCTTGGCCAGTCAACCCATGGGCCTGCCCTCCCCCACCTTCCGTACCAGCCAGCCTTACCTAGTCTTTTCCAGCCCAGAAAGCGGAGTGTCCGTGCGCTGGTCTCGCCTCTGCCGGTGTCATCACAATTGTGCTTTACAGCACATTTGCAACATTCCTGGGCCAGCACAGGAGATTTGTGCGGGCCCATCCCAGGGCTTGGCTTGCTCCCTGAGCTGAGCTTTTTAAGTTTCAATGCTGCCCTTCAGATCTTTAAAAGATGAGCCAAGATTAAATGCAAGGAAGGTATTAAATAGTTGTTGCCAGTTGTATAGTTGAGTCCTTGAGGCAGACTGGTAGTGGTTACTAGCAGGGATACTAGTCCCTAGTGATGTAGTACTAGTGGTTACTACATCATGAGATAGCATAACCTGCTTTTAGTGGTGGTGGTGAACCACAACAAATGTGACAATAAACACCCAATTGAAACATGCGGCCTTTTGCCAAGCAGGGCATCAATCATAAGCAGAGCCCTGCTGGATCAGGCTAAAGGCCCATCTAGTCCAGCTTCCTGTATCTCACATTGGCCCACGTGATGCCTGCCATTTTTTAAATGGTCTGGCTATAAGCAAAGGTAACTTAATTGACTAGTTGGAAAGAAATTGAAGGAGAGCTGCTGTTGCACGGCAGCTCTTCTGATAAGAGTTGGCTGAAAACGGGATGAATACTTAGTGCAAAAAAAAAAAAGAGGTAGTGGAACAAGCTGTTAGTTTGGTGAAAGATCTCAGGAAAGAGGAACTGCAGCCACTGTTCACCTTCCTCACTGAGATGTTAAGCTACACAAAAGTCGATCATTGTGAAATGCTGGAAAGAATTTTCCCACTGCAATAGAATTCAGCATTAGCTGGCAGATTTGGAACAAACAGCCCTACATCTGAAATAGCTTGACTAGGACCCCCATAGTTCCCTTCAGCCTATGCCTGTAATTTTTTATGATATGAAAGTATGGAAAAGACGGAAATTGTATATATGGTAATTATTTGAAGAAGCTAGCAAAGTTCAAGAGCTGGGCTTGTTGGGTTCAATGCTGAGTGCTGCCATGTTTTGTACAATCTTTCAGTGGGAATCTTCTGCCAACCATTTAGATAATTTCGGTTCTGTGTAATGACACTAAGCTTGGGATGGGGGGGTGCAATTTGTGCATTGAAGTTCAGAGGTGTGGTAAAATCTGGAGCAACAGCTAGCAGTAAAAATGGAGAATTAAGGAATATGATCAGCATCCCCAGGTGGTGATGGGAGGAACAGAATATTTGAACTTTTTTCCCAATTTCACACAAAGGAAAAATTCAGATATGGTGATTTTGTATGTGTGGGGATGGTACTTAAATGGTGGAAGTTGTACAGTCCAACAAGCAATATGTAGGTTATCACTTATCCAGAATGCTTGGAATAGGAAGGGTTTGTCCAGATTTCTGAATAATTGCTCTTTTCGTTGTTGCCCATTTGGGTGTCTGCTGGCCTCTGACATTTTTTCAACAATGTCTGCCTAGGCACACACTACAGAGCAGATAATAGAACTTATAGCCTGTATGTGGGAATGAGCATAAGACCTTCTTTCTGTAGAAAGTTTTTAAAAAGTCTTGGACAAAGATGTTAAGATTTTGGAATAGTCTGGATTTTGAATGTCCTGATAAGAGATAATTTACCTGTATCATGTGAGGCTGCTGATCGTGTGTGTGTGTGTGTGTGTGTGTGTGTGTGTGTGTGTGTGTGTGTGTTGTGTTGGTCCACTGCCACTCAGTGTGTTGGAATCGGTGTGGTTTAATTTAGAACCTTGTGAGAAAAATCACTGAAAGAACAACAGTGTTAGGAAATACAAACAGATGGAAGAAACTCTGAGTGGGCAGACCCAGAAACCTCTTCTCTTTGCCCTAGACATTATGGGGAGAAAGCAAGGATTCATTCATGTCTTATAGAATTTTTGGAGCTAAAAATACTTAGAGCAAGTAGGAAAGAAAATCGTGGGAAATGATGCTGTTAGTTGGGCTTTTTCCCACTATAATCTGTTGGGATCTATTCTTTTTAATGAATACTATACTCCCCTCCCCTCTCCAAAAGCCTGAATTGGTCACTGCCAAGACTTAGACAGAATGTTGATGGTGTTGAAGAATGAGCAGTAAGTTAGTTTGAACAGTAGCTGTGTCAGTATTACCAGATCTTCTTTATAGTCAGTTTTGTATGTCCACCGTATTTGGAAAAATCTGAACTGCCTCCCTGCCCCCAAAGTAATGTGCCAGACAGGTTACATATGTGTATGGTGTAATGTCCCATTTGCCTTCTCTTTCTGTACTCCCCAGGCAGATGCACCCCAGTTTCCATCTAGCTCTGTTCTTTGATTTCAATTCAGCTTGCTTCAGCAACGTGCCAGCTGTCATGGGAATATGCAGTGTAGTGCTGGAGAAAACTGTATAGTATAGAGGGCTCTGGGAAAAGTTTTAGGTTATAAGCTGAGTTCTTGTGGGGCACTTGTCAGACCTGTTGTGCCTCTTCATGGAGAGTGCACAACCCAAATGCACCTAAAACTTCCCTGCGGCTGCACATTACAGAGGAATAGGAGTAGGAAAGCTCTTCTGCCATTGATTAATTTCTCATGGAGAAGCCCCTGACAGTGGCTTAAAGAGAGTTGTAAACTTAAACCACACTGTAGTTCTTAGCTCTGCTAACCTTATGCCTGACTAGGCTTGCTTTGCCCTCTAGAGGAGGTTTGTAAGGAACTTGTGACTCAGATCCTTTTCATCAATTGCTGCCCGGTTAAGGGGTCAGAAAATCAGCCATCCTGAGCTGCTCGGGGAATTTTAAATGAAGCATGAAGTAGGTAAAAATGTCATCTTTATCTGTAAATGACACTTCTCTCCTGGCATTGTATGGTGATCACCTGCCCTGAACAAGTATGACTTAACCAACTGTGACTTCCTGGAAGCTCAGCCGAACAGGAACTTCCACAAGATTTGTCAGACCAAGATGGTGCTAATGGGTATCTGGATTTGCTTCCACACAATCAGTATTTATCCTGATTAGCAGTTAGAATTTGTTTTGAAATCCCTGTCTGTTATCATGACCACTGAGACAGGTCGTTTGCTTTATTTCATGGGCTGTCAATGTGTGTCTATTCTGTAAACTAGTGCCACTTGCGGATCTGTGATCATAGGTAGATGACACAGAGCCTCCTTAGGTTTTGTTCTTGCCCCCCAACTCTGTATTCCAATCCCTTTTCAAAGTAAAAATAAAATAAAGATCCTTTCTGCACAATTTGCTCTCTGTAAAGAGAACAACACAAATCTCTTTATTGATGCTGTCAGTTGATCTCATGGATGGTGTGTTTTCTTTTTTGCTGGACATCTTCCTCCTCCTTCCTCCAACACTCCTTTCTCCTCTAATGGTGCTGACTATTGGGCAGTAAGATAAGGATTCTACACTAAAGTGGTGAATAAAATGTCAAGTATGCCATAGAGCAAGATTGCTGTGCCTGCCATTATTGATTACTGTAAAAAGTCATCATTACAGCAATCCATTTACAGTAAGGTGTGATGAATTTTTCAAGCTGATAAAGGCCCTATGTGATCTTGCATGCTCGCTGAAAGCAAGGTATTATTTTGTCTGTCCTCCCCCTAAAGTTCAGAGCTGTTTTTTTTTTTATTCAAGTGGCTTTCTAATGTGGTGATTTAGTATCCTGCCCTCATATTAATATTCTTATTTACTCATTTTGTAGCCTGCTTTTCTCCCTGGAGGGCGCACAAAAAATTTTGGCTTACAGAGCCATAACATCACATTTAAAATTATATCAACAACTGACTATATTGTGACTGGTGATAATCGCAATATGAATTGAGGAGACCACGAAGAAAACATCACTTGCTAAATTTCAAGCGTGGCAATATTACTAAGTACTGTAAATTGCAAGAGGCAGGCTCATCCACTGCAATTGGTTCTACCCTCTTCCCCCGCCCCCCAACAAAGTCTCCCACTTCTTTACTGGTCCTTCCTATTAGGGAACTGCTGTTAGAAAGAATTATCTCCAGATCTGTCTGGATTAAAAAACGGGGAAAACGTATACTTTTATACGAATCTTTCACTGTTCTACAGTACATGAGTATTAAAGCCATGTACAAAGAACTCCTTGGGCTATGACTGCTCCATCAGTACCGATGGTGCTGTTTTCCCCAGTTGTGTACCTAAATGTGGATGGATTCTCCTTAACATCAGCATAACGAATAAGTAGAAAGAATAACAATGGCGCTATCCTATCCATGTAAAAGACTAAGGTTACAATCCTATGCACACTTTCTTAGGAGTAAGCCTAATTGAACACAGTGGAACTTACTTCTGAGTAGATGTGCATAGGATTGCGCTGTCAATGTCTTATAAACATCAAGTACAGTCATACCTTTACTTTCATCACTTTGTTCTTTCAATTATAACTACATTTAATCCACATAATATAGCCCATAAATTACATCCACATCTTTTATCCAATTTCATCCAACCTTCTACAATGTTCATTTTTGTTTATTTAGGTTTCATATGCATTTGCATGTTATATTGGTATTTACATTTTTCACTGGCCAAAATAAATGTGCAAGGTAAATAAGGCTATGCTTTGACATGCATCCATTTTTTACTTGAATCAATGCTCTGGTCCTTAACCAGATGAAAGTGCAAGGTATGTCTGTACATAGAATCAATTCTCTGTTATGTGAATCCTGGATGAAAACAGGAAGGACATCATCTTAGATAAGGTGTAAGTCAGGCATCACCCTAGGAAGGAAGGCCAAGTCTGGGTGCAATACAGCTTTTGTTGTTATATCAATGAGAAATTGGGGCCCAGAGTACATGGTTGGCTTGCAGATGTGGTAGCAACCAAACAGACTCCCTTGAAGTAAAGGTTTTGTATAGAGTGACTTGATATTGACAAATTGCATCCCTTCAGTACTAAAACCAACAACGCATGGAAGAGGCAAGTCACAAAAGGCACTGGCTCAAGCAGTTCCTAGCTGTGATAGCACAAGAACAAACTCCAGGCTTGGACTTCATCAAATGGTAAGAAACGCCAGAATGAACCTTAATAGGATGGGTCAATAAAAGCTACACTGTTGCACAAAAACAGTAAGATAGTAACGGTAAATATAGCATGAGTCAGACTCCATTTGGATAATGGTGAGCTTTTTGGGCAGAGTGAAAAGAGTTTAGGGTTAGCGTGTTGATGTTCCCGACAAGATGTGGAGGGATACGATTTCTGAAACCAATAAGCTAACCAAATCTTGAAAGGCAGTGCAATATCAAGAATGTTAGTGGGAATTATGAGAGAATACCTTCAGGGACAGCTAGTTGGTAGAGTTCTTGCTGATAAGCTCTTTTTGCAATTTTGCGTTAAGCTAAGAATTCAGCAGGCCAGCTGATAACTTTACAGCTGCCAGAGGCTCAAGAAAATCTTTGCGTGGGAGCTTCCATCAGGACCTTCAAGACCGTCTAGCTGGGAGGCCGGGGCAAAGCAGAAGCAATTTCGCTTCCTCTAAGTCAGTGGTGTTCAACCTTTTTCATACCATAACCCCAATATATAAAGTATGAGATTAGGGACCCACAGTTGGACTTGCCACCCTCCTGGGACTTTAACAGTAACTGCCCACTCCCTGGCCCACTCGTTATACCCTCCCAGCACTATTCAGTGTAACCAAATATTAGAGAGGGCAGAAGTGACCATGAAGCCTGGCACTAGTGAAAGCTATTTTAGCACAATTGCTAAAACCCTGGGCAGGGCTAGGACATAATCTCCTGGTGCCTGAAGGGGTACATCAGATGCCTCCCCCTTTACCTGATGGTGCTGTGGCCCAGTGGTCTTCAACCCTTTTCATTCCTATAAGTTGTGACCCCACAACTGAGGCTTTGCGACCCCAATGGGGTCCCAACCCCAAGGTTGAAGAACACTGATCCTAAGGAGTGGGTTGAAGAAAAGGCTGCATTTGAGCTGGCATGTTCTGGAACAAGCGGAGAGAATATGATTTGATCTGGGAGAAACTGGAATGGAAGCCAAGAGGAAAAGCTGGTTGTTAACAGCTGCAGACATGCCCATGCATATTAAAAAATACTAATGTTTACAATAAGTGTCTACATAGCAAACTTTAAAAAAAATATATTCCCTGACCCAAACATCAGGGGCAGCTGACATGGAACACTGCTGGTGCCATCTCACAGCCGCCACCACTGCATTAGAAAAAAACCTAAAGCCTTACTGTGCTCCTTGAGCACAGCAGCGAAACCGGGTGATGCAGGACTTCCAGTTTCATTTACAGGGACAGCACATTTACAGTGGTGGGGAAGCAGGTCACTGCAGTTTGCGGTGTTGCCATCCCCTTGAGACCCCTTGCAATCTGCTGCTGGCACAACATGCATTGGATGGCTCCGTGGATGGGTTGATAATTGTCAGGGTTTTTTTAATACACGAGCACACCAATGAAGACACTATGCTAGCATATTTAATCTCTCTCTTCTAAATACAAGAAACTAATGCTTAGGAAGGGCCCAGTTAGAAGTGTTTTGCAGGAGTGTTGAACCTATACCATCCAATGCCCAAACGTGTACATTTGTACATAAAGCAAATACTATGAAGACAATTTCTCCTCCAAAAAGAAGCTGTTCTGCAGCTCCGAGAATTTCTCACTGCTCGAAGAAGTGGAGTATGAATACTCAGTACAAGACTCGGAGGCCCAATCCTATCCAAGTTTCTAGTGCTGATGCAGCTGCAATGCAGCCCCAAGGTAAGCGAACAACATTCCCTTACCTTGAGGAGGCCTCCCTGACTCCCCTCCACCACAGAATGCAGCACACACCCCATTGAGACTGCTACATCGGTGCTAGAAAAGTAGATAGGATTGGGCCCACAGTCATCTAATCAAAAACAGCTCTCAAGAAAAAGGCCTGTATGTTCTACTGAACAAATGAGGAACAAATGCTAAGCTTCTCTTCTGTTGCGTACTGTTGTGACTGCTGATCTGAAAGGCACAAAACGTATTAAATGAAAGAAGCAAGGCTGATGTTTCAAAAGTGACAGGATCAAGGAATTCACCTCATCAACTAGGCAACATTCATCATATTAGCAGCAGTTGTTGTGCGCTCTAATTTGTCGCACAGAAAGCAGCCTTTTCACGATGTACCCAACCTATGTTCGGGACGTGGCAAATTTCTGCAGCTGCTCTAGCCAACAAAAGACAGTGTAAACACTCAGCCAAGAAACGCAGAAGCCTCTTCTGTTTTCACAGGGTGAAGTTTCAATATCCTGCTCCAGTATGCCAATATCATGTGTGCTTCTACAGAATGCAATTTTTTTTGGCAAAACCATTCAAGAAACCCTATCCCACGGCTCTTTTCTCTAAGCGTTGCTCAATTATTTGGTCCTAGAATGTCACTGTTTTGTGCCTTTTTTATCCAGATCTCCAGTCTCTGCAAGAAAGTGATGAAAGATCACAATGTCTAGAAAAATTCCTCCTGCAACACTCTTTCAGGCAAACTGCACTATATAGATCCTACATGACGAAGGAGGCAATAGCCCTGATGGGGTCAGCTTGTTTGGTTTTTTGGCAATACTAAAGCAGAGAAAATGCATACCTCAGTGCTAGAGGGAGAGAACCTGCACTCTGCAATGCTTAAAAATAACTGACATTTTGAAGCAACATTCCCAGAAATGTGGGAGCCAAGATAGTAGCATTTATGAGTGTTGGAACTTATTATATACTGTATATTTGCAGAAAGTTAGTTTGATGACCGATTACTGCACAGACACCATCTAGTACAGTGGACTGCAACCTTTTTTGTGCCATGACCCAAATAAATTATGAGGCTGGGGACCCACCATTGATCCCCCCCAGGACTTCTCTCCCAAGACTCTATCCATCCGCTCCCTTCCCCCATCACCACCCCAGCACTGTAACCACATAGAGAGCAGAAAAAGTTATCATGAAGCCTGGCACTATTATTATTTATACTAGTGAAAGCTGTTTTAGCACAATTGCTAAGAACCTGAGCAGGACTGAGACACAATCTTCTGGTACCTGAATGGGTACAACAGATGCCTCCCCCTTTACCTGGTGGTGCAATAATGCAGTGGTCTTCCACCATGATCCCACAAACTGAGGTATCATGACCCCATTGTGGTCACAACTCAAAGGTTGAGGAACACTGATCTAGTAGATGCCCATGACACTCTCCTAACCAGTTACCTTTCGTTCACAACTGTGTATTATATGGGATGGTACATTTTCTCAAGTTCAAATCTTTGTGGTCTGACAAGTACAACTAGGAAAATGCAGTATTCTCACAATAGAGATGCTATCTATCAAGGCATGTGAATCCCTAATAACGAATATATAATCCGTGTGATTGGCAGATTTATTTCACATGCTCTCTCCACAAACAAGACCCTACATCTTGAACATGCCATGGTCTGTAATCAACATGATCTTCTGATATAGCAATCCATTCAATACTTATTTTTCCCCTGTTGCAGTTTTGCAACTGGATTACTGGGCTTTTGCCACTTTCATAATATCTTGCTTTCGCAGATATGAACAGCCGACAGAAAAATATAAACACACCATTTTCTCACTGTGGTGCTGCTTCATGTATTCTGGATTTGGGGTATTATTTTTAGCTCCCTCCCATTCCTAGCAACACCAACCTGCATTTGTATGGTCAATAAAAATTTCCCATGTTGCTTGCTTTATTGCCACATGCATGACAATACAATTCATGAAATACTAACTAGTGTGCCTAGGATGTGCTGAGCTGTGTGCACAAGCAAAGGGTCATTTTAAAAGTAGGTAGGAGCTATATGACTGATAACTGTGAGCATGGTGCAAGGTCAACAGGCCACATGTATCCATCTCAAAGAAGTGATACAATCAGCACTACTGAGCTGCCTTGTGCTAAAAAATGTAGGGCGAATTATTTAACAGTACATCTGAATGTGCCTTTAAATCTCCTTAAAAGGGCTCTGTTTCACTTAGGGCACAATCCTAGAGTTTAGGCAAAGGACTTCAGAGTTTAGGAGTGTTTAGCTGGCCAAGGAGTGTTGCAAACACAACGTAAAGCTTTGAATCACTCTTGCAATCAGGGAGGCTGGCGTAGGTCTGTGAGCTGGCCTCCCTGATTATGAGAGTGGTCCAAATGCACTATGCAGTGTGTTTACAGCACTCCAGTTTACTCCAGAACTCCAGGTTGGGACTGTGCCCTTAAGGTTATTATCTCTTCTGTCCTTGATACAGATAGCCAAGGTAGTATGTATGTACTTGACACTACAAACACTCTAAAATTTGTGTTCAGATAACACAAATTCTGAAGCAATTGTAGATGAAGCAGTTTGCATGTATTTGCTTTTTTCCACTTAATTTTGCCTCGGTGGCTGGACAACAGCAAGGAGCTATTAGGTGTTATGCTGAAGAGTGTTTAAGACTAAGAGCAAGAAGATGCATACTCAACTGCTACTCATCCATGAAGCTTGCTGGGTGACCTTGGGCCAGTCACTCATGCTGCCTCAGAATGCTGTTGCATGGAGGGGCAGGAGACGAGCACCCGTGGGTGGGAAAAGTATAATAAATTAAATGAAATTATGCACACCACTGACAAGCTCTTACCCCCCCTTCTAGAAATCTCTCTCAGCCTTCCTCCAAATCCCACTGTGCATAATTATTACATACTACCCTGGCACGTAGTAAAATGTCAGTATGAATTGCCCTTATCAGGCATTTTCAAATGTATTTTCAGCACAACAAAGGATATAAAGGTGATTTTATCTAAAACAGAAGCTGAGATTTTAGGAAGATAATGAACTCAAGTGACCAAATTCCATGCTCTTGTGTGACTGCAGAATTTATACAGCCCTAAAACATATCCCGTTTCCCTTGCCATTTTCTTGCATAGAAAGCACCTGATCTATTAGCAGTTATTACATAACCACATTTGAGAGGCTTGGTATTTTATTAAGTAGATGTTTTAGTATTCAAAAGATATGTAGAGAAAATCATCCAAGATGCGATAGCCGTTGATGCGAGCACTTCCCCACTATGTACACCAGAGGGCACTCCTGCAGTCACAACCTCTGAAAAAAGCAGCTGTTTCCCCATTCTCAACTAGCAGTGCACAATTTTGGTGAAATTATAAAATTTTATTTTTCAAATTTAAGAAACCATTTAAAATATTGAAAACTCCCAATGCATTTTTTCCCCAAAAATAAGGTTATGCCATGGTCCACACACAGCTGAACTGGATTGTGTAGCTTCCATGGTTCAAGAAAAGGGTGGGGGTTATCTTGAGGCTGACCACTATTCTCCAGCCACATACTCCTTTCACAATCCGCTGATAATAAATAGTGAGCAGCAACTGCCAGGTCCAACTGAGGTTCTGGACGGTGTGGCTTCAAGCTGTAAACACGGCAACAAATCAGCTCTCGTCGTCTGCCAGTTTTTGCAGTCCTTCCTTCCCTGCAACTCTAGTGCCACTAGAGGTGGCAGAAATGTCCCGAGTTGATGGGCAAGAGCCTTCTGGAAAAACCTGAGTATGAAATGCAAAAAAGCTCTCAATGCAGAAGAACACTCCTTTGTAATAAGACTGAGGGCTTTCAAATGTCTCTGCTGAAGCAGGAATTGAAGCCTGGCCAGGGGAACCCAACAGAAAGTCTTTTTGTACAAAGTCATTTAGTGCAAGTTGCTTTGATTCAGTTTCCAAGCAGGAACGAGGACAGGCCAGTCAATACCTCTTGAAGCTTTAAGCAGCAGAAAAACAAACAAACAAGCAAGCTATATTTTACACAGTTGCAAAAACCAACCCCAGCACCATTCTCATCCGAAAAAACTGGGAAACTGGTGTATGTGTTCGGTGCCGCCTGCAGAGGAGAGCAAAAAGCCGACACCAGATTCTGGCTCAAATCAATGTGTGTCCTGCTCACCAAGAGCCTTGGTGATGCACAATGATGAAATAGACAAACCCTGGAGGCTTTGAGATCATGATGACTAAAGCACAACTGCCAAACAGAGGATAACAAAATAGGTAAGTTGGTGTGCAGGATGCCTTTCCAAAGACGATGCAGCCAGAGCAGAGAATGGCATAAATTGGCAGTGAAGCTCAAACAAAAACTGCAGCATTATCGGGTAAACCCAATGGTTATTTCCTCATAAAAAGGAGCATGGGAGAGAAAAACAAGGGAATCTCAAAAATAGGGAAGGGGGAACAAGGGTAGAGATGATAAAGATTTCTGTTGTTTTTAGCTGTTGCAAACTTAAACGGCATGATTTTCCCATTCAGACCCGCTCTTGGGAGAGTCCTAGAGATCTATCACATGATCAGAAGTCAGAGTGCTCTAGGCCAAAGCTGGCCAGCAAGCAGAGATGATCAGACGAACAAAAAGGATTAGGCAAGCCATATGCTGACCAAAGGATGTCATCAGAAAGGAGGGATAGGCGGCCAAGCAGCTTCAGGGCTCCATCTTGGTACATCTTGTGACCTGAAGAAAAAGAGGAGTTACACATCAGTGACAGACAGAAGCTGCCTGTTCAAGATCCATGTGCAGAGTGAAGGAACAGTGAGGCATAAAGCTGTGGACAAGCATAAAAATGGACAGGTCAGTGGACCTTTCTCTATCCACTGAGTGTGTACAGATTTTACCCTTTGTCAACCCTAAAATACAAATAGGTAAAAAAATGAGGGATTTCCTACAGCAAGCACAGGTTTCCAGGACACACTGTAGTAAACATGCATGTGCCTATTAAAAGCGCTTTCACGCTGGTAAGTTTGGGCTTCTTCCAATGTTTGTTCTATTTTCACCTCTTACTCCAAGATCTCATGTAAAAAAGGGTAAACAATGAGGCTGAAGAAGTTCAGTACAGCTTCTTCCTATGAAAACTAATTGCACTGCAGGCAATGACTCAAGAGCTTCATAAGAGTCAGATCTTCATAACATGTCAGCAAAGATCCTGCCAAGAGGGATAAGTCAGAGTATGAATGCCAAAGCAACAGGGAGTGGACATTTGAGTCTTTCCTGACCATAATGAAAGGAAAGACCTTCTTTCGAACATAATCATCAGTGCAGACCAATAGAAGAAAGGCAAGAAAGAACACAACTCGTATGATTTGTGCTCCACATTCAGCTGGAATGAGGGCGACTTCTCATGAAGTATGCAACATGGGATCTCCAGCTTTCTAAGATATTCACTTTCTCACACTCACTTCCTTCATTCTCATTCTGGATTGGTTCTGCTGAGTAAAATATATAATCCACTGTGGCCCCCACACCCATTGGCATAGTTGTAATCTCAGGGCGTCCTCTCTGAGGCAAGAAGTGGCTGTAGGCAGAGGTGAGGTTGAGGCCATGTTGAATAGTGCCTGGATTCCTGTACAAGGGGAAATGGATAAAAAAAATAAGGGAATCCCAAGCAAAACATTATTTCATATTTCTGAAGTTAAAGAAGAATTCACAGGCCATCATTAAATCTGTGTAAACCAATACCACTACTGTACATGGAGAAATCAGGAATATGGGAACATAACTGATTGTAGCTCCTCCACAAGAAATGCCACAGCTTCTGCAAAAACTACTGCATGCACAGTTAATTACCATCTAAAGCCCCAATACAGCCATATGAGCTGCTAAGGGCTACCTTCAGCAAACATTTACCTTACTATTACTATTTAATCCTGTGGAAAAATAAAATTAAATATGCAAAACTACAGGAGAGTATTTGATAAATTACCGATTTCAAAATGATTGTTATCTTCTCACATGATAATCTGACTCCTGCAAAGATTCAGGCCAGTCCAGAATTGGCAGCCTGAGAGAAGCACTTCAGAAGTAGAAGCTAAGCTGCCCTGGCTCATCTCTTATTTGACACCTCCTGTTTGGTTTCAATGGAATATCTCAGGTAGTCCCACCCCTGGTTTGTCCAAGGTGAGAAAAGATGAGCAAACATTCCTTCTTGCAATCCTGAATTCAAATTGTTTGCAAGACAAAAGTTTCTAGTAAGTGTCCATCTATGACCACCCCTTTTCCTTGGGAAGGCAAAGCACAAGCTTCCTTAGAGAAAACTACACCATCCCCAGAATGCTCCAACACAAGCTTTGTGACAGGGACCAACATTTCCCTTTAGCAAAAGTGCCTTCACTCCCCAGATAAGCATTCTTTTCTCGAGGCATTATTTAGTCTATTCTCCTAAATTCCTGGTTACAGCCTTGCCTCACTCACAGGACCCAACTCCTCCTCTTCAGGTTACCTTGAACAAAACAGTTCTTGATCAGGGTTGTTCACCACAGTGAGCTCCTTAGGCCAATGTGCAGGACGATCTGCAATGCAGCAGAGAAATTCTGATCAAACACCGCACTGAACTTGCAGCACTTTAGGTCAAAAGCACAATGAACTACGTAAGAAAAATTGATGCTCCCGACATTGTTGAGCATCAAATGACAAATTGGAAAGCTAGGGAGCAAGTCAAGTGTCTAAGGCTGAATACAAACTACCAAGAAGCTTTCAAGCAAGAGGTTAACAGGCCTCCAGTGTGCCTGCCAAATCACAGCATAAAGAGATCATCACAAGGGAGAACTACTATCATTGTTAGAAACCAGTTCAGCCTGACCTGCCACCTGTAAAACTGTATTTTAGCAGCTCGTATTTTAGCAGCTTGTTGGACTACAACAAGGTAAAATAATGTTAAACTCAACAGACAAGTATGCGGACATTTCATAAACACTGAAAAAGGTGGTGGTGGGGAGCTTGAACTATGGGCTTGGCTGTGCCCAGTGGGATTTTTTTATTCGGAACAGCTGGCTCCTATGCCAATTCATAAATTGCTTATGAAAATCACTCCATTTCAGAAGTAGTTTACCATGTATCATGGAGGGTGTTTGAGATACAAATCCAAGCTTGCCAGGTTATGTGGAAATAGCTTGGCTGGGACCAAAAGGACCACATTTTTGTTAGCACGTCTCAGTTCCCCAAACCACATTCAGGTAACACCTGGGGGGGGGGAGAAACTATGAGAGGATTCCTCATCTCTCTCTAAATTGGAAGATTAAAGCAGGCAACTTTCAGGGATTAGGATAAATGTCACCAACGTGCAAGATTTCCTATCCTTTTTGAACACTTGAGTAGCTTGGAGCTCTTACAAGATCTCCAGAGACAAAAGGGAGAATATGATGATGCTTTAGCCCTGACTGCTAACCCCGTCTAGGGTTTCTCAAACCATCATCTATTAAAAAAAATAAATCATGTTGTGAGGTATATCATATTGCAGGACATAGCTGAGAGCAAAAACCTTCTCTGAGTACCTGGAATGGCATCAGTCACACCCTCTAACAGGATCAACTCTGCAGGTCGCTCACAGGCAGCATCACAGTAACGGAACTGAAGCAGGAATTCACGGCTGTATTTGCGCCTGTCTGCCGGGTGAAAGCCAGAACAAAACAGGGGGGGAGGGGAAGACATATTTAAGATATGTTCCGATCAACAGCAGCAATGTATTACGCAAAGAACAACTTGTGGGAGACAATACAAGGTGTGCATCACAAACTGTGGGTTATATTGGTGCAATTTTAAAACTAGGTGCTCTTTTTTGAATGGAACGTGGACATATACAGACATACCAAGGAACAAAATTAAAATGAAATGTGGCAAGCCTGGACACACACAACGATCTGCTACACATCTACACCTTGGGAGTGCCTTATAATATTCTCTCAAATGCTTAGATCTGTGATTTTCAACCCGTGGGTTGCAGCATATTGGTGTACAACTAATGGTCTGCAGGTCTGCCACAGGAGTTTGGGGGAGGGTCATTTATTAGGACAATTGGGGGATATGAGCCCCCAATGGCAATGCAGTGCGAGTTGTCAACTGTCAAGATGGTGTGTCTTGACAATTTTAGCACCTTGTCAGTGTGCAGTGAGATGAAAAAGGTTGAAAATTGCTGGCCTAGATGATCAGATACCAACCACAATGTCATGGAAACTACACAGGCGTACAGAACAGAATGACAATGGCAATTTGGGTGCACTATGTTAAACGTGTTTTTCTCTGTCTCACATAGGCAAGAAAGGAAAGCACTTGTAAACAAGATGCTCAAGAAGGCTACCCTTAGCTTTATTTAAGGAAAGAAAGGTAGGTATAGTCACAGCTTAACTTCCAGACACTTATGGAGACATAAAACCAAAGTGTTGGTCTACCCAGTGCCAATGTAGCTATGCCAACAGGACATGTGCTGCATTCTGTGGTGGGGGAAGGACAGCCACACAGGCCTCCTTAATGTTTCTTCCCTTACCTCTGGCCTGCATTGTGGCTGCATCGGTGTTGGAAAGTTGGTGAGGATTGGGCTGCGAGACTTTGGGAACCAACCCAAATTTGATCGTTGGGCTTATAAATTGCCTGGAGCATCTCAGAAGAACAGCACAACTTTAAGGAATATCCTCTTCCCAGCTCCATGCTCAGGAGGAAGGCTGAAGTTGTTCTGTGTTATACTTTGAGGCGCTTCTTCCTGAAGTGCTAAATCTGAGGCAAAGGCCTCCATCTGAGCTTGGAGCACAAAATTATCCCTGACTTTGTGCTGAATTTTGCTGCCTGCTAACTTCTTCTAGGGTTTCTTATGATCTGGTCCATGATTATACCTGCTAGGGGTAGGACTGATACTGATACTTTTTGGTACTGATGACCAAAAATTTTGGGGCTGACTACACAAGACACCAAAAGTTAGCGGATCTCTGTCGAAGAGTGAATTTTTATTTGTATGTAGTAATGAGTACTCTTTGAGTTTGTTTCTTATGAGTTAATTTTAATATGCATCACAAAATTGTTTACTCCAATTCAAATTATAAAAGGGTAGAAAAAGGGGGGAGTCATAGAGGCCTCCTCAAGGAAACATTTGTTCCCTTTCTTCAGGGCTGCATTGCAGCTGCACTGGCACCAGAACGTTGGATAAGATTGGGCCCTCAGACTATAAAAGTTGCACTTTCTGACAATACAGTAATGGAAGAGACCAACAATATGCAACACATGCCCATAACTTCACCGTCAAAAACTCACCCGACGTCTTCCTTTGGCAAAGAGTGGCATATTGGCAATTATCTGTTATACCCAAAGAGCTGGGCCAGAGAGGTGTCAGCAGTTTCCTCTGATGCGGATGCTGACAGAACTCTTCCTGTCCAGACACCTACATAAGCAGGAGGAGCAAAACACAGAGGGAGCACAATTATAGGGCCACACCATACATACACAGAAATGCATTTTGAGTCGGGTGAGTTTTTTCTCACATAGAGCAATATGTGCAGCATGTGAACATACATAATTAAACTGAGTGAGAAAGTCCTATAGAATGAGCACATCTCACAAGCGATTCCCAAAAAGGGGAATAAGTGATTAGGATAGAGGAGGAAAGTCCAATGAATTGTATACATTTCCTCTTATATAGCAACTAGGCTTTCAAGTAGGTGGCAGCACAGCAACAAATGTATAAATCTGCTTTGGAGACAGAAAAATATTTAGATTTAAGGAATCTTAGGTTGCAAACCTATCTACACTTTCCTGGGAGTAAAGCTCATCTACTATAATGGACTTCTGAGTAGACATGCAAAGGACTGGACTATCAAATTTATATATGAAGACCTGTAGTCGATAAATGTTCCGGCAACTTTAGCCTACATCAGTCACTCACCTGACTGTATTGCAGAACCAGTGTGGGCTGTGTAGGCTGCACAACAGGTTTCATATTTACAAGACAGAAGTACAAAGATTTCCTGCTTTTCCTCTCCTTTTCTTTTAACAAATGGCCGATTGAAAACAAACTGTCTCTCTTTTGGTTTACCTTGCAGATAAATTGTTAAGACACTCATGTTTTGGTATCTACTTTGTCCACTTTAGTACAATCAAGAAGCCATGCAGACATAATCTGTGTCTACACAAGCTTTACACACAGATTCCAGTTGCAATTTGAATTTTCCACTGTAAATCACATGATCCAAAAACCACAGCTTTTCATGTGAGAGGAATTAAATAGTTCACAATTCCACTGCATGACTCTATTACAGCCACAGAAAAGGTTATATCGGTTGTGGAAAGAAAAGCAAGCATTAATCTCATAAGCTATTACGTCCAAAGAGATAAGTTGTTTACATTTAGGAGTTAAACCAGGCCAAGGACTGTTGCAAGCTATCCCCCTTCTCTGCTTACCTTCCAGGCAGGCATCCCATGATAATACAACTGGCCATTCCGGATGAATTTGTATAGCGGTGAATCAGGCACAGAATTCAGGTCCCCACATAAGATGATGGGGCAATAATTGCCATTAGCCATTTTTGCAGTCTTGTCTATCTCTGCCAGGAGGAGAGCCATCTGGGCCAGTTTGATATCTCCCCGACGAGGATTATATAACACATGAGTGTTTGCCACACACAAGGGGCTGATTGCCTTGCTTTCGAAACTCTCATGAACTAAAGGCTGAAGCAGTAACACCAGACCCACGTTGTCCCTGTTGAGGATGTCCAAGCCAGGCCGGAAGTATTCAACAGGGCTAGCACTGATCAACTGGAACCTGCTCTGCTTGTAGCAGATTGCACAGCCATCTGTTTTTCTTCCTGTCCGCCGCTTGTAGATGCAGGCAAAACCTAGAACAAAATCTCTCATCAGACCGATAGCTGGAAGTAAACAATTTAAGCAGCCTCTGCCTAGGTCAGTGATGATGAATCTTTTGGGCTCCGTGTGTCAAAATTTAGGAAAATGCTTAACTTGGCTCTGCTGGTGTGTCAACCCCTCTCCCAAACAAGAGAGAAACAATTCTTTATGTTCATTTAATTAAACAAAAAATACAGTCCAATCATGTGTGGTCCTATGTATTACATAAATAATCACCAAATAATTACGAAAACAAAAAATGAGTAAAACAAACTCAGTTTTTGTCATGTATTCGTGAATGCTGGTGTGTCACCCCAAATGTTGTGGTGTGTCACTTTTGACATGTGTGTCATAGGTTTGCCATCACTGGCCTAGGTCATTCCTCCAAACCCAATCTTAATTACTGAAAAAATGTCAGGAGATTCTCACACACATCTTCCCAGCAACTTGCAGTCTGGTCCTTAAGGTAAGCTTAGCCCAGCCACTCAGAAAGTCATAGGGAAAAGGGAAGAACGATGTCCTGAACTACATCCTGCCTAAACGGCTATGTCCTGGTGAGGCGAAAAAAAACAACCCCACTTTTTCTCTTTTAATTTGTTTAAACCTATTTTGACCTTATCACTGAAAGAGGCTCCTGTAACAGACCAGCATTCTGAAAGGACAGCTAAGTCATTCAGAAGTAGCAGCCATTTCTGCTTTGTTGTTGGTCCTTCATTTTCTCCTTCATCCCCAGCTGGCCAGTAAACCCAGTACAACTATGAACCAGTTCATTGGCCCGTGAACCCCACCAGATTCCCCAGATCAGGAAAGTGAAAGGGCTGAGGTCTACTCAGGTACATCTAAAGTAAGGTAACTAAAGGTAAATCTAAGTAATGGCCAAAGCTTATATAAACTGAACATTTGCCAAAGTCTCATCCAGGGCAAAGGATGCATTGGTGAGGGATGTCTGCTTTCCCCTGGCCCAGCATGGGACACTGGAACTGATTGGACTGGAGTAGCACATAGGATATGGAAAGTAATAAGAAAGACACATAGGATTTGTAAGTTGTTTTCAGCTTGCCTTTTAACCTTCATGCCAGCTCTGCCTGACCCTTCCACCTAGGTATCCTTTGTTGCCATTGCTTGATTCCCAAACTTACCTTGTTTCCTTTCCTTCCATTTCCATGTCATCTCAGAGTATTTTGATTCCCTTTCATTGTACTGTTTCTTCTTCTTAGTCTCAGTTCATTCAGGAGGAAGCTGGTTGCTCCATCTTCCCAGGCCACCCACCAGTTAGGATTTGAAGGGGTTAACTATGTTGGGGGATTCTCTGCCATTCTGGGTGGGAGTTGTTGTTTTTTTCTCAAGACCACCCCTTCTGTCTGGCTCTCTCCAAGTGTCAAGTGATGGGTGATTAACTACCACCCAATTTCATCCTCAATCATGATGTGAGTGGGTGCTGCCTGCTAGGACCTCAGCCCTGAACCTCATTCTCATTCTCCCCTTGCTAACTGGACAAGAGGCACTCTTTCAAGTGGCGTTCCTCTTATATTTAGCAGGGGGAGAGTAACTTCACCCCAGCAGTGTCTTTTCTAGTGGCTGTTGCTGGTGGTGTTCTGCATTTTTTTTAGATTGTGAGCCCTTTGGGATGGGGAGCCATTTAACTTCATTATTACTATTTGCCTGTAAATTTGTGAACTTTGTGTTGAAAAGCGGTCTATAAATGCTATTTGATTGATTGATTGATACTCTTACATCTAAGTAAGGCCTTAAATACAGAAAACTTGGTTTTATAGCAGAAAACTGCTATAAAACTTGGGGACAAAAACTATCCGCCTCAGAAACCTGGTGGTAATTAAAGTGAAGCATGGCACATTTCCACAGTAACACAACAGCACTTCGAGGGAATAAGAAGAGTATCCCTGAGCTAGCCTCAAAACCTGAACTTCAGAAAACGGTAGTTGTACCCATCATCACAAGTGCTGGTTCCAGCTGCTCCCAATAGTGATTCTCCTGAGCCTCCTGGAGACAGAGGATCTGGAAGGAAACAAAGAACACTGCTTATATTAGCAACTTCACTTGCAAGGCACAACAAGAGGGTAGGTTCCCTCATTTTAGATTATCATCATCTATGAATACTTTGCCTTCACCTATTCCCCTTGCTACAGAATCAAAAATACAACTTCCTTTGGAGCAATTACATACTCAAGCAATGTCTCTCAAAGTAGGGAGATGAGGTGCAAAGAACTCATGAGGGTGGGAGACTGCCAGTAGAGTACTCATTGGCTGGTGCTGCAGAAGCCAGAAAATTCTCAGCACCCCTTTATAGCAACAGTTTTCTGAGAGTAGAAAGATTTCTGTTGCCTCCATAGCCTGCATGTGAACTTCCCATCAATGCAAACAAAATGGTGTACTACATGGATCCCTCCTAAAGCTCTTCTTATTTTCTTAGAGCAGGGTGGGCTGCACTTGGCAGAGAGTAGCTAAGCCATGATCAAGTTTCCTTGTGTCTAAACCGCTATTTCATATCCATATCCCATCTCAGTAGCCAATACTGATGAACAAATTATACTCACATCAGGATCCCAGTGCTGGATCTCCTGAAAGAGATTTGTGAGGCGATAGTTCCAGTTCAGAATGTCTGGATGGCAATGCATGTAGAGATGTGGACTCTGTTCTATCAGGTCCTGGGCTAGAATGTTGTAGGACATGACTCTGAATTCAAATAAAGATCCAGTCTCTGAACCCTCCTCTGGGACACAGACTTGAGGAGCAAGATCTTCCCAGTCCCTCCAAAGAATCTCTGCACACAGAGAAAGAGAGGAAGCAGAAGTCAGGTTTATGTTGAGAATTCCTTCGTATGTGTCTTCAACTCATGTGCATGGGATTTAGATTGGAAAAAATAGTTTAGGGTAAAGAGCTAGCCCTGTTTCCCCCAATGCTGAAGTTTCAAACCAATTCTAGGGCCTTGTTGTGGTTTATTAACTTTAGGGAAAAAGACGGGCAGCACAATCCTATTGCGCCCCTTGAGTCGATACTACGTCATAGCGTCGACGCAAGGGCGGAGCGCTGATGCAGGGGTACTGACAGGTGATCAGCAGGTAACTATATTCAAACACCACAAAATAATTCTGGTTGCATCTTAAAGACTGACAAAAGTATTGTAGAGTGAACTCCTGTAAGCAAAAAGCCCACTTCATCAGCTGCATTTTGCTGCAACAGACGAACTAATTACTCTTCTAGAAGTAAATACAGGGCTGGCCTTAATTAAAGCAAGAACTGTGGTTCTATAGAATTGTGTGCTCTATTAACCCAAGGGTCTCCAAACTTCTCAGTACAAGGGCCACATAGTATATTTTACAAATTTCCAAAAAATCAGTTTTATATAGGAGTGGAAGCAAGTGATGCATGGCACACTATTTCTGCTCGATCCATTGTGGAAACCCAGGTTATGAGTTTTTTAAGCATGCCATTTCCTCACAGTGATCATTTTATGGCATTGTTGAAAACTCAAGATGCAGCTACCCAGTTTGTTTATTGGCAGGGGTAAGGTTAACATTCAATAATTATGGTTTGAGTATCTTAAAGCATATGGCCCAGGTGACTGAAAGTGAGGGTTAGCTAGGCTGACACCACTCTGGCCATATGGAAAGGTGTGCGGCAGATAGAACTGCCGCACTCCTACGGTCTGTTCAACTGAATGGTTGAGGGAAAAAATATTTTAAGTTGCTGTGGGCTGGATTAAATCTTGTGACTGGCCAGCTGTGGACCCAGGGCCATTGCCTGAAGACCCCAGTATTAGCATCTCCATTTGCAGAAATCTGCACACAGGTAAACATCATAGTTCTGAAATGAAAAGCTTCATAATTCTTAGATTATGCAAAAAGGAGGCGTGTGGTGTCTAAGATGCCATTTACTAATATCTTCATGAGTTGTTGTTGTTGTTGTTCAGTCGCTAAGTCGTGTCCGACTCTTCGCGACCCCATGGACCACAGCACGCCAGGCCTCCCTGTCCTCCACTAGCTTCCTGAGTTCGCCCAATTTCATATTCATTGCTTCGGTGACACTATCTAACCATCTCATCCTCTGTCGCCCCCTTCTCCTTTTGCCTTCAATCTTTCCCAGCATGAGGGTCTTTTCTAAAGAGTCCTCTCTTCTCATCAGGTGGCCAAAGTATTGGAGCTTCAGCTTCAGCATTTGTCCTTCCAGGGAGCAATCAGGCTTGACTTCCTGGAGAATTGACCGATTGGATCTCTTTGCAGTCCAGGGGACTCTCAAGAGTCTTCTCCAACACCATAATTCAAAAGCATCGATTCTTCGACGCTCTGCCTTTCTTATGGTCCAGCTCTCACAGCCATACATGGCTACTGGGAAAGTACTCTTCATGAGTACTTCCATTAAAAACAGTATACTATACAGGATGTCTAAAAATGTACACATATTTTCATGACCTCTAATTCATACTTCATTTTAGAAAACTGGCAACACTCAAAACATCTAATGGAAACAATTGAATTCACATATGGAACCATCCCAGCACACACGGTGGTGGTTGTCTGCAGATCCCTTAGTCACCAATGTCAGCAGTATATTTACACCAATGGGGAACATTTTGGTCTAATTAAAGGCTCAGTACTATCCAACTTTCCAACACTGATGCAGCTGTGCTAATGGGGGGGGGCATCCTGCAGTGGGGGGACAATCATGGAGGAATCTTCAATGTTTTTACTCTGAGGTTGTATTGCAGCTGCATTAGCACAGGAAAGTTGGATAGGACTGCACCCTAATTAATAGGGGGCGCAATCCTAACCTTGAGTTAGGCCAGCACAGTTAGGCCAGCACAGAGGACACTGTAAAGCACTTTTGGACCACTCTCAGATCCATGGAGGATGGTGCACGTCTGTGTGCTGGCCTCTCTGACTCCAAGAGTGGTCCAAATATACTTTATGGTGTGCCAGCCAAGCTTTGCTGGCCTAACTATGCTGGCCTAACTCCAGGTTAGGATTGCGCCCTGGGTCAAGCAACTACTTCTGTATATACCGTATGCCAGTGTTTGTCAAACTGTGGGTTAGAACGCACTTGGTTGGGTGCGACCTGATGTCAGGTGGGTTGTAGAAAGCTGGGATCAGCCATCTTGGAAGCTGCAAACCTTACTCTTGCTATATTCTTTTTGTATTAACAGTTTCAATTTTCCAGTAAGGTTTTTTAAAATTTTGTTTTTCGTTCAGGACTTTTACATAATATTTGTCCTAACCTTGCTTTCTGTCAGGGATGTTTCATAGTTGTGCAACTGCTGCTGTACGCCAGTTTGCATTCCAGGAGTGTCATCTGATTATGTCACCATGATGGCACTTTCTGCTTAATGATGCCACTTCTGGCCATATTACTTCCAAGTTAATGACATCACTTCTGGTAGGTGACATTCACAAGTGACATTCTAAAAAATGGGACCCAGTACTAAAATGTTTGAGAACCACTGCCATATACGTGTGAATTACAGCATAATCAATTTGACACTTTGGGCGCAATCCTAAGCAATGTTCCAGCACTGACATAGCTGTGCCAATGAGACATGTTCTACATTCTGCAGTGGAATAGTAGTCACAGAGGCCTCCTCAAGGTAAGGGAATGTTTGTTCCCTTACCTCGGAGCTGCATTGCCCTTATCCCGGTGCTGGAAACTTGGTTAGGATTGTGCCCTTTAAAGTGTGTGTATATTTTCTTGCGACACTCGATACAGTAGGCCCTTGATATGCATGGGGGTTCCATTCCTCGAACCCCCACGAATACCAAAATCTGTGGGTATTCAAACCTCTGGATTTGGACCATCCCCCAGCCTCCAAATTCCACTGGACCTGTGCTCCCAAACTGGAAATGACTGTTTTTCAGCCCTAACATGCCATTCTGAGGCCTGCAGTGGCCGTGGGCCTCAGAAAAGCCTCAGGACCTGACCAGAACATAGCTCCGGCCGGGTTCAGAGGGTCTAGATGGACCCTTCCCTGGGGAAGGTGTGTTCGTCATCCGCAAATTTTCAAATCTGCAGATAATGTAGGCACACCTGTATTTTAAACAATCTGCTGTCCTATTATTCTTTTCATAGAATAAAACGTTTTGAATTGATTGAGCTACTGAAATGAACTAAGCATAGTAGATCTAGTATGTAGGAATTAGTATTCTGGAAAGTGCTCACTAATATCAAACTAGCATCCAGAATCATTTTCTATGAACTATATTCTGCAACCTCCTCTGCTTCACAAATAATGGTATCCTCAAGTAATTTATATGAACTATTTTGCTACACCAATCTGATGACAGCTAGTCACGAAAACTCATGACTATGCTTTATGGATTGCAAATCTGAACACTTCTAGAGGTGAACCTGAATATCAGATTAAAGTAAAAGTAACTTCTTCAACCATAATAGAAGTTCAGCAATGGATTAGGTGGTGAAAATTTTAAAAGATTCTTGTGAAAAGATAGGAATGTTTTAGTGCCACCTGAGACAAATAACCTTCAGATGTGGTACAGATCGTGCAATCATATCCTACTGGCAAATCTTGTAGTATAGCAGTATCAGAATCACAATATGAAATTCATTAGTATTTACCATGATAAGGTATCTCTGCTGGGAGTGGCTGAAATTGACCTGCATTCTGAAAAGGCCACACTGCTCCCTCTGTTGGCACCATATCACTCTCAAGCGCAGGACTCCAGGCCAACACAGCAGGGTCTTCAATCCACACTTCTGTGGACAGAGGAGCAGCATTAACCACCTGAGGATCAGCCTGCGTCCTTACTGCTGCCCATACAGCATTGTCTCCTACAAGCTCTTGTTCCTCTGCAGGACAACTTGCCAGCGCAGTTTCTACAATTTCCTGTAGCCCAGGAGACACTTCAGTCTGGACAATCTGCATATGCTGCTGCTCCTGGCCATCAGTTTGTGGCGACAAATTCAGGTTGCTTAAACTTGTCATCAATAGCTCTGGGCCTTCCAGCCACTCAGCAGCTGAAATAGCTGATAGCTTCTCAGTTTTTGAAGCACTCTCATTGGTGTGCAGACCACCAGCTCCTTCCTCCAGCCACTGCTGTAGCAGGGCTTGTTGCTCCTCTGAGACTGGCTTCCCACTGACTGGAGCAGAAAAGCTATCTATACAGGGGGCCGTGCTCTTCGCCAGAAGTATGTTCTTTCGACAGGTAAAGAAAGCATCTGCAAAAAAAAATGACATCAGAAAGTTGATTAAAACCCATTGCTTTCCTAAGGGTAGTAAAATGAGGCACAATAAAAGTATTTAAACTCAACAGCAGAATGCAAGGACAATACATAGTGATCACCTAAAGAATGACAAAGGGGGAAAAGACCCACTTTTAACTCTGGGGGAGCGGGAGCAGTAATCCAAGCTATTACTTTCTAAAAGCAATCTCGTGTTTTTGTGAATCTGACTCATGGTTCTGAGTATTTGGAGTTAGCATCATCAGAACTCCTTGACCCCTTCAACTGGCTTCAACTGAAGTCTCAGCTAACACAGAATACAAAAAATGCTTTCTAAAACAGTCTTCCCTCACACACAGTATCTGTATATTTCCATCCCTGTTAAGTGCAAACTGAAGTATAAATTAAATTCATTTTCAAATTTTGCCAAGCAAACCAGGATACAGAGCTGTCCCTTGGGTAGGGCAACTGGGGTGGGTACCCTAGGTCTTATGCTTTCATCATGAATAGGGGGTTCCACAATGGTTGAGTTGTCACAGGCCCACATCCTTCTAGGGGTTGCTCTGCCAGAGTGCACTGTTAATAGGGACCAATATTTTAATCAGGAGAAATTCAAATACTAATGAATTGGAATAAAAGGACCAGAGTGAACCAATATAAAATGTAAGGTCCAACATTTTTCAGACACACTATTTGGTTGGGACCTGTATGTTTTACCCTGCAGAGCAAATAGAAGTGGGGAATTGGTGAGTTTTAAATCAGCAAATGATGTAGTATGGGTTAAAGAAGCAATCTGCTTTCCGATGCACACACGTGCTCATGCTCACTCACGCACCCAAGGTGACTATGAACAGAGAGAGAGAGAGAGAGAAATCCTCATCAGCCTGAGTGTCACATCTCGTTTGGCCCTAGATGAACTCTCTTCTCTGGTTCAGAATTTGTCAATCCTGCTCACATTCTTGGCTTAGCCATCTGATTAGCAAAATGCCTGTCATTATGATGGGTAGTATGTGTAGAGGCAGATCTTGTTTTCTGCAAGGCACCTTGCAGGGGGGAGGCACCTGTTGCCTGACTCGTATTAATGAAACTCAAGGTAGGTGGCAGGTTTTGCCCTCACTGCAACAGAGACTTAACATATCCATATACCAGTGAATGGCAACAGCACTTCTTAAATCTTCAAATTATGTAAACACATAGGTTAGAGGAAGTAGTGGCAGCAGCAATCTCTACCCCCAAACTACAGTTCTACTATACTGTAACTGTTAGGATTCTTCCTAATATGCTAGAGCCCTGACATTTGGGGCATGTGTTGTCTATCACTAGAAAAATCTGAAAATGAGATGTTTGATTGAGATGTTTGAGGAGAAATGATTCTCCTCAGAGAAGAATCAAAATCAAATCCAAAGTTAAGGCAGCCCAGAAAGTTGAAATTTGGCATATGTGCAGTCCAAAAACACTCACTTATAGAAAAGTCAGATAAGGAGCCCTTTACCTCTGCTTGGAAATGGAAACATTCAAGTACCAAATAGTTAAGGTACCTTCACACTGTTTGGAAATCTGAATGGTGATGCATACATACATTGTCCAAGACATGCTGGTTACTAGGAGAGTCTGAAAAAATGGTACTTTTGCACCTAAAAATTGAAACCTCGGGCATATGTTTTACATCATAAAAGAAACCAGCATTCCAGTACAAAGCAACCAAACCACAAATGCGATGGCAGGCTGAGATAAGAGCACAGTGTTGCCTCCTCAGATGCTTAAAGATGGCTGAGCACTTCCAATAGCTACACTCGTTTGCAGAATCCAAGCTTCCTTTATTATCCAACTATCAAAACATTTTCCAATTTTGTGGAAAAGTATTTTCAATAGGGACAATATCGCTTCTTTATACAGTACAGCACCCAAGGCATTTGTGAACCTAAACCAGAATTTGGTAGCAGAACAAATGCTCAGTGGAACAACTTCTTGTCATGGCTTGTACTGGGGAATATGTAGAGTTGTTGATACTGCTGGGCAGGAGACAGTCTCCTCAGTTTTGCAGACGTGCCTCAAGCACTCAAGGTTTACTGTCTCTGCCATGAACTCACTGGGTAGGTAGCCTTATGTCACTCTCAGCTTCAGCACCCTACATGGGCATGGTTACTACTGTTCCACCTCACAGGTTTGTTGCAAGGATGACAACCAAAAAGCACTTCAAACACTCTAACAGCACTATATAAAATCCCAGCTGTTATTAAACATCAAGTATTGGAGAACTGGTATAGCAGGCTAAGCAACGGAGCAGTGAATTAGGAGTTTCTCCCATTGGGTCACCTCGGGCAAGCAGCTTCCCAAGCTGCAACATGCAGCAGGCTAATGATGCTCACTTTACAAGGCTACAGTAAGGATCACATGTAATTCAGAAAATGCAGTGTACTATATATACTGTACAAATACTAGGAATGTATTTTGACTAGATAAACATACTTTCATGACTGGAATCCATGCCGGAACAATAGAAGGCCGTGGTCTAAATTTACACCACACTAAATAAACTCTAAAAACTAAAACCTGAAGCTAAAAACTAAGAGATGGAAACGAAAAATGGGGAAGACTAAAACTGAAAAGGTAGAAGGCCAAAATAAAAAGCGAGAACTAAAAGCGGCATCCAAAACCCAAAAGCTGAAGACTGAAAAGCTAAAAAAGGCTAAAATTAAAAAGGGGCTGAAACAGGACTAAAAAACAATGAGCTAAAAATGAGTAAAGAACTAAACAACTAAAAGCTAAAATTAAAAACGAAAACTGAGCACCTGAACCACAGGTTTCACCCACGACGTTGGTGGGCTTCCTCAGAGGATACAGTCTGATTCGCCTGCTTTCGCCACAACCACCCCTTCAGCCTACCTAACTCTATCCCCTTTCCCTTCTCTGGTACTTCTTACATCGCTTTCAGCACAATATTGGATATTAAAATTAAATATGGGGGGGGCGGGGAAGGGGGCAGCTTCAACTAAAGCGCGTCAGAGACTCCCTGGCGAAAGCTTCAGGGCCACCCTGACAGGGCGCAGGGGCGGCTTTGAGGAGCGCCGCCGCCGTACACGAGGCCCACCTGCCACCTCCCAGAGTCGGGGGTGGGGGGGACGCTATCGCCAGCGGCGTCGCCTATCGCACTGTGTGTGGGATTCCTCTCAGCCTTGGGCCACCCGCCCCCACAGCTCGCTCAGGCCAGGGCCTCGGCGGTGGGCAGGCGAGCGGCCTCCCCGATCGGCGCGCGGCCTGACGTGCGTGTCAGCGCCTGTGTGACCCGCCTCATCACACAATGAGAGGGGAACCGCCGCGAAGCGGCCCCCTCTGAGCGGGGGAGGGGGGGTTGAAGAGGCGGCAGCCGCAGAAAGAAGCGGGGGGGGGAGGGTTACCTCGCAAAGCCCGGAGGAGCCGCGCCACGGGCAGCAGCACGTAACAGAGCACCGTCCCGATCATGCCGCCCGCTCTCCCCTCCCAGCTGCCAGCCACGCGCGAGCCTGGCTCCGCCTCGCCGAGCTCGCGAAGGGTGATTGGGGACCGTCTGAGGCGTTTGGGCCGCCTCGCGGCGCAGGCCCTCAACCGCCCCCTGGGCCCGTCGCCAGGGAGAATCCCTGGGAGGTGCTCTGGCGGGCGCCCAGCTCCGAAAGGCTCCGCACCAAGCGGAGTTGCCGCACTGGGAGCTGGAGAGCCGGCTCACTCCCCCCCAGTTGTTGCACCCACTACGGGAAGGGGTGGAAAACCGCAGCTGAAGACACCACAGTCGCGCCCGTCCGAATCCGAATTCGCTGCCAGGCCAGCACCGACTACCGCTCGAGTTGGCTCCCCTTTCATTTGATGTGCACGCCGCCTTCCACGCGTTTCTTGAGGCGGTTTGCACGAGTGAAAGCGTCACAACAGGAGTTAAAACCAGCGACACGGTTACATTTGAAATACCTGGGGAAATAAAAAAAGGGGGGGCTTCCCCCCGCTGTGAAAAGACAGCAGCCGACGCGCGCTTCTTTGAGGAGGGGGTGCTACGAACAGAAAAGGTCACAACTGAAGATTGTGGCAGTTTTGTGTTGTGCCGTTTTCTACAACATGCACTTGATACATTCTGCACACCATTTAAAGATGGTCATATTACAAACGTTTAGAGCTGGAACTGAGCCTCCCACGTCCACCTGCTTGTGCAGATCAGGTTCCAAGGTTCACCAGAATCTCTGGTGAGGCAGGTGGTGACCAGGGAGGAGGCATTAAAAAAAAACACAATTTAGACAACCTTTTTTTTTTTTTTTAACATATTTAGCAAAATCCTATACCTGTTTACTCAGAAGTACATCTCACTGTATTCAATGGGGCTTACTCCTGGGTTAGGGCATCCAGGACTCAACCCTTTCTCTTTTTTCTGTTCAGTTGTTTATACGTGGTTGTGGGAATTCTAATACAACTAGTTGTGCAGAATCATGAATCAGTACTTATTCCAGATAAATTAAAATGAATAGGTGTAAATTTTGTATTATTTGTGCCTGAGAAGCATTCTTGACCCCTGAGCTAGCAAAAGAAGTCCAAGTTAGCACCTTTACAGAACTGGGCAGGTTGAATTTTGAACTCATGTGATTGATTGATTGATTGATTGATTGAATTGATTGATTGATTGATTGATTAAATAAATAAATAAATAAATAAATAAATAAATAAATAAATAAATAGTGGTTTCTTTTCTGCCTTCTGTTTTCTCATATTTAAATATGTCCCTCTTCACCCCAGCACAGTGTCTTTCTTGTGGCTGTGGCTGGTGGTGTTCTCCATTCTTCTAGATTGTGAGCCCTTTTGGGACAGGGTGTCATTTAACTTTAATGTTATTATTTGCCTGTAAACCGCTTTGTGAACTTTGTGTTGAAAAGCGGTATATAAATACTAGTGATTGATTGATTGATTTAAATCCATGTCATCATTTTTCCACAATCTCAGATGATTTTAAAAACATTCAAATTATCAGTCTTGTATCATTAATATTTTATACTTGCTAATTAAAAGATCCTAAAAATAATCATAGCCTTGTCATTTGTTCTGAGCAATTTTTCTTGATATTTTCATTAGTATTTTTGCCTCTTCTTGTCACGTACTTGCTTTCTTGACCCACGTGGGTTGGTTGTACTAAATTTACCACTTGCTTGTTTGCATGCTTGTTTATCTCAAAATAACCACCATATCACTGGTTGCAGCCTTGGACTTATTTACACACTAGGCTGGGTAAACCAGAGGTCAAACTGAGTGATAATTGGAGGCTTCTTGCCTAGCTGGTTATACCCACTGCAGCTATCACTGTAAAAAACAACATTAGGTAGTAGTCTAAAGCTGTAGGAAGCTCACAACGTATGTAGCTGGCAAACAAGTCACTTCAGAGTTATCTAAAATAGCAAACAGGGATGTGTGGCTAACAGTCCAGTTCCATATAGTTAGGTGCATGTAAGCAATATTCCTAATCAATCACCTTTTAAAGAGAAAGGAAGGTGCCACTGCCACAGACAATTTTTTTTATATCAAGCTAGCTGAAGAATGCATTGTTATACAGAATCCTGCTTACAACCAGCAGGCCTTCAGATCTATCATTATGCAGTATTTGAATCCTTAATATTTATATATAACAGTTTCACTTCACACATTGCTTTTGGATATCTCAGAGAGGGGGGAGGGGAACAATTTTAGACAGTAAATCTCAATATTGTGGTTGGGGAGAATTCTTAGAATGATATGGGTTTGTGGTCCTAATATAATGCCAATTTTAATTGGCCACTCAAGACTGCCTTTCCAGCATTATCATATCTGGTAAAACAACAACAACAAAACAGAACATGGCCAGCAGGTGACAAAAAAAAAAGATGACTCTACCTTGGTCAAAAAAGTCAGCAAGGTAAACAGAACCATCTATTGTTTCTTATAACCTCCACGGGCTTAGCTGTCCTTATCAGCACCATTTTCTGAAACAAGATCACTCACCTGAATTCTGATCCATTTTGATCCAGTGCAGTAAAGAAGGCCTGATGCAGATCTGAGGCTATGTGACCATAGGAGACACCATATACCTTGAGTCACAATGTCTGGATGAGGTCATGGAATACTTGAGATGAAATTAAAGTGACCTGAACTGAAGAGGAGACAAGCAACATGCACAACACACAGGCAGCCTCAGTGGCTAGGAAAAGTGGTCTTCCTAAGCAGAAACAATCCCATTCAAGATTCCATATTACCAGCTGACACTATAGGTCACAGAAATTGTCTGTGATGTATAAAGGTTGTGGCTGGATGACCCGGGAGAAGGTTTTGTTTGAAAAGTATCCGAAATAGAGAGTACCGTATTGTAAATTACTGGTAACCGAGTAAGAGAAAAAAAGGAAGAAACAATAAACAGAATTCCTGGTTTCCCAACAACACCATGGACTTTTTTAACTTTGACTTTGATGAGGATGAAGGTGAGAGCATTATAAATATTTAAAATAAAAATCACAAATTTCACCATAAGTGCCATTAGAGGTTCAGCAAATACAACACTTATACTGTACATACAATGAATCTATTGGTGTACGTGTGAGATCAAAAAGGGGGGTGGAGAAATGGTCCTTGCATTGTGCTGCAAAACAGGGTGGTGGGAAGCCAGAAACCAATGCTTCTTCCCTACAGTGTTAACTTTCTGAAAAGCAAACTAGGGCAGACAAATCAAGGGTAATATGTGATGGGAATTGAGAAGTATGGGCAGATGAAATGAGGTGAAATAGCAACAGTAACTCCTAAAAAGAATGTACCACAAACCTTACTTCAAATAGGGCAACACGCAATTGAAATGGAAGGTTCTAATGCTGGTGCCAAGTTGTTGGGAGCCTTGGAGCAAAGCTCTGCATTGTGTTTGCCATGTCACCACCTGCCCACCCCTTGAAGGTGCATTGAGTGCGATCACTGTCACCAGGACAGACCAGGCAGGCCATTTGATAGTTGTGGGCCTTCAGCCAATGCCAGACCTGGACAATCTCTCATGCCATCCCTGTAGTCCAGTTCCTTACCAGCGCACTTACCATATCAAATCAAAAGAATTCAAACGAAAGCCCT
>JAJKFI010000038.1:7482817-7537972 GCA_029204185.1 Lerista edwardsae
AGGGCTTTCGTTTGAATTCTTTTGATTTGATATGGTAAGTGCGCTGGACTACTGGAAAGGCCAGTTGTGTAGACTGGAACAGGGAAACCATTAAAGAAGAGCGTATGTAGGCAGTCTAGCCTTTTAGAAAAGTGTTGATGGAGATGGCCTTGTTGAATCTCTTATTCTTTATGATTTCATGTCATATATAAACCATTCACCTATTTCATGCATCATGCTTATTCATTTTTGCCCATCACCTCTGGGAAAAAAGAAAGTAATTGGGCAATTCGTTAGTTTAAATATGGAGAGCTGATCCAATGAAATGAGAGCTACCTGTCAATGGCCTAAGTCAGGACACTCTCCTTTTTCACACATATCAATGCCTGGATGACTGAACTGTGGATCTCATGTCAGACGTGAATATTGAACAACACTTAAGGAGTGTACAAGCTGGTAATTCAATGAATAGAAGGGATAAGGCTGAACACCCTCGTATTAAAAAACCCCCCAATGATAAATAGTAATAACACTTTTCTTTCTATTCATTAGGCTAGGATCAAGGTATAGCCACAAAACCTCTGGAACTTGTTGTATGATTTGAGTTCTCTGAAAGGGGCAGTTTTCCAAAATCTGTTTCTGCTTAATTGTAAAATAAATTATGAATTGGAGGTGAGAGAGGTGGTATCACATCTAGTGGCATCTGGTTACAAATCTTGCTTCCAATCCCTGTGCACTTTGGCATTCAAACCATTTCACCTTAGCCGATAAAGAACACCCTCTAAGGCCTTCTCAGAATGATGTAGAAGACCCTTGGGGTGTCTCCGAGTCAATGGCAAGAAAAGAAGCCTGGATAGAAATAAAAACAATTGCCATTATTTTAGATGGAGGGTCAACAAAATGTGGCACTAAATAATATTATCAGTAGTGGTAACTGAGGGTCAGGACAAGGTATGGGTCTGCTGAGGAGAGAGGCTACCTTTGGAGAAAAGAGCATTTGAAAAGAGCAATGAAGCTGCAAGAGTTATTGGAGAGGACACTTCAAAAGACAACACGTGCTTGAACCGTCTGGTTCCAGTTGGGGAGAATATCTATTGATCTGTGACAGCTTGTTGGTGAGTGTGGTGCACAGTGGACAAAACAGAAGGGATGGTGCAAGAGTTGCCATTTAAAGGATGCCCTGGGATTTATTGATGGAATAATGAAATTGGGTTCCCTGGGCAAGGTGTTTAATAGATCTTGAATACAATCAATCTTGTTCCAGACGAGCATGGTGAGATGTCAGAACCCAGCTCACCTGTGGACACACAGTCTGTCACCGATGTCACTGACACCGCAGAAGAGAAGACAAGGGATGACAGCTCTGACACGGACCTCGAGATTGAAGGTGACTGCTTACTGTCTTGTCTCTTGTCTTGCTCTGTCAGCCTCACAATACACTTGGGAGATAAGTTAAACTGTGATATCGACTTGATCAAAGCCTCCAGGGCTTTCCCCCTTAAAAGTAGGGGTTCTCTTGCTTAATTAAAGAATGCCTCTTTCTTGTAACTCCCCCCCCCACCCGAAGTTAACATGGAAAACATAAAGACCTTCCTGGATGCTCAATTGCAGCTCATGCCTACCTTAAATGTTAAATTGTCCCCTGAATCCTAGTCAGGAACTCCTCCGTTTTCTTTATAGTGAGTACAGGAAAAATGCTTCATCAATCAGACTGCTTTGCCTTTGCAGATGTTGAGCGATCATTTGCAACAACCATAAAAGGTGCGGAACTGTACACAGAAGCTTGCAAGCTGGTGGGAGTGGTTCCTGTCTCTTACTTCATCCGGAACATGGAAGAGTCCGTCATGAACCTGAACCATCATGGGCTTGGACCCAAGGGAACCAAAGCCCTTGCCATTGCCCTGGTTGTAAGTACTGGATGACAGTTTAATGAGTACTATTTATATTTTATATTTTATATTATATTTATATTTATTTATATTTATTTATTTATTGTCATTGTATTACACAATACAATGAAATTCGTTGACACCCGGAGACCAAACCAACACACACATTGAATTCCCAACAGTCCCCCCCAATCCCCACACTCCCCGCCCCCCTTCAAAAAATTCCTCCTCTGAAACACAAACATCCACACAATAGGAAATGATACACAACAGGAAATCCACACAATAGGGAATGATAAACATCCACACAATAGGAAATAATACAGTCCGACTGCCCCTATCTACTGGTACTTCAGTTCATTGTTCAATGCTGTTATGGCTCTAGAGTAAAAACTGTTCTTAAAACGTGTTGTCCGAGTTTTAATAGTCCTATACCTTCTGCCAGAAGGCAACAATTCAAAAAAGTTGTAAGCTGGATGGGAAAAGTCTCTAAGGATATTATGTGCTTTCCTTAAACAGCGGGTGGCGAAAATATCTTCAAGGGTGGGTAGCTGGAGCCCGATGGTATGCTGGGCCACTTTAATAATTCTCTGTAGTGCCTTTTTATCCCCTACAGAGCTGCTCCCATACCATACTAAAATGTTGTATGTGAGGACACTCTCAATGGGGCTACGGTAGTAAGCCAGAAGTAGACGCTGAGAAAGGTTCATCCTCCCAAGCACCCTTAGGAGGTGCTTGGGAGTACAGCCTCTTCTGCGCCTTCTTCACTAGCATATCGGTATTTAATGTCCATGTGAGGTCCGATGAAATGTAGGTACCCAGAAATTTGAAACTGCCAACCCTTTCCACCTCCTCACCATTTATGAGCAAAGGCAAATGCGCATCTCTCTTCCTCCTAAAATCAATGATAAGCTCTTTAGTTTTTTTGGCATTAAGTGTAAGATGGTTTTCTTTACACCACAATATCAGCCCTTGTACTTCCTTTCTGTACACAGTCTCGTTGTTCTCATTGATGAGCCTCACTACTGTTGTATCGTCTGCAAATTTAATAATAGCATTGGTGCTATACAGTGGCGTGCAGTCATATGTGTACAGGGAATAAAGGAAGGGGCTTAGCACACAGCCTTGAGGGGCTCCTGTGCTTAATATTAGAGTAGAAGAGTAATGGGATCCCATCCTTACTGACTGTGGCCTGTTTGTCAGAAAATCCTTTAACCACAGGCAGATCTTCTGATGTATGCCCAGACTACGCATCTTGAGAAACAGCCTACTAGGTAATATCGTATTGAGTACTACAGGATCTTACTTAAAGTACAGTCAATCCTCTTTATCTGCAGCCTTGCTATCTGTGAGGGGAAGAATTGCTACTTTCCACGTTATCTGCACCTCTGTCATAAGAACATAAGAACATAAGAAGAGCCCAGCTGGATCAGGCCAAAGGCCCATCTAGTCCAGCTTCCTGTATCTCACAGCGGCCCACCAGGTGCCCCAGGGAGGCATGTAACAACAAGATGCTTACATCCTGTTGCCACTCCCTTGCACCCGGTACCAGTAGCCCACCACCTTTGTAAGGAGGTTGCACAATCCATCATTGCCTATAGCCCATGATGGACCTTTCCTCCAGAAATCTGTCCAATCCCCTCTTAAAGGCATCAAGACCAGATGCCATCAGCACCTCCTGTGGCAAGGAGTTCCACAGATTAACTACCCGGTGGGTAAAAAAGTACTTCCTTTTATCTGTTTTAACTCTCCCAACCCTCAGCTTTAGTGGATGCCCCCTGGTTCTGGTGTTTTGAGAGAGGGAAAAGAACATCCCTCTATCGACTTTATCCCTTCCATGCATAATTTTGTATGTCTCAATCATGTCCCCCCTCAGGCGCCTTTTTTCTAGACTGAAGAGCCCCAAACGCTGCAGTCTTTCTTCATAAGGGAGGTGCCCCAGCCCCTCCCTTATAATCATTTTTGTCGCTCTCTTCTGCACCTTTTCCAACTCCACTATGTCCTTTTTGAGATGCGGCGACCAGAACTGGACACAATATTCCAGGTGTGGCCTTACCACTGATTTGTACAATGGCATGATAATATTGGCTGTTTTATTCTCAACCCCTTTTTTAATGACCCCAAGCATGGAATTGGCCTTCTTAATTGCTGACGCACACTGGGTCGATACCTTCATTGAATTGTCCACCAGCACCCCAAGATCTCTCTCCTGAGCTGTCACAGACAGCTCAGAACCCATTAGCCTATAGGTAAAGTTTTGGTTTTTTGCCCCAACGTGAGCTGTCCTCACTATCCACTATGCAGAGACCTTCCAAAGGCTGCAAGGACCTTCAAAATGGCATCTGTGACCAGCACTGACCCCTCCAAAATGGACGGCAGAAGCATCTGCCAGCCATGTTTAAGGAGTCCATGCTGGTTGTAGGTGCCATTCTGAAAATCCCTGCAGCCTGTGGAAGGTGCCTGCAGCATTCAGAGGTCTTTTGTCATGTCCTGCTGCACTCTGCTGGCTGCCTGAGGGACTCTGCTGGATTCTTCTGATGGCAGATAAGGTACCCCTTGCACCTAACCCCATTGATCCCATAGGATCAATGGTTCGTTATCTGCGAGGATTTCCAGGAACCTAACTCTAGGGGATAATAAGGATTGACTGTATATATAATAAGAGCACTAAGATTTTCCCAGTTCGGGAATGGAAAGAAGTATTCTTGCATGTGGGAGGAAGAATAACCCTAACACTACATAACTAGTTGCTTTTATGTTCCTTACTGAATAGTTGATTACAATAATACTGCATTTGCTGAAAGTTTTAAAAAATAACAGTGCATTTCAAATTAGTTTAGTATTGAAAAGCATTTCAGTGTTGAAAATAGGTGCTACATAGTATAAGGAGAAAATGAGGCAACCAATCAGAATGAATGTTTTGCTGTGTATCTCTACTGAAAAGTAATTGTACTCCCATATTCTTCAAAAAGATTAGTGTTGGAATTCCTACGTTATTGTGGTTGATGGTTTCATGGTTGTTAATATCCCAAAGTAATGGTTCTCAAAACTTTTTAGAGTGGATCCCACTTTTTAGTATGGTGCTCATGTCACAACCCACTGGAAGTGATGTCATTAACCAGGAAGTGATGACATAGCCAAAAGTGTCATCATTGTGACATAATAAATTGACACTACTGGAATGTGCATTGGCATTCTTGGGCTGTAGTAATTGTCCAACCATGAAATATCCCTGACAGAAAGCAAGATTAGGACAAAATATTATGCAAAAGTACTGAACTAAAAACATTTTTTTAAAAAAAACCCTCACTTGAAAATTCAGACTGTTAACATAACACTCATAAAAGGAATATAGCAAAAGTAAGGTCTGCAGCTTCAAGGATGGCTGCTCCCAGAGTCCTTAACCCACCTGACATCAAGTTGCAACCCACCAAGTGGGTCCCAACCAGTGATGTCATTCAGGGGGAACGGACCAGAACGGGCGTTCCGGATCCTAACGGGCTCCGTGGCTGGTTCCGGGTTCCCGACAAGTGCCAATCAAAAGTGAGTTCCTGTTCCTAAATCATTTGAATGACACCACTGGTCCCAACCCACAGTCTGAGGAACACTGTCCCATACACACTACATTAATGCAGTTAGCTCCCTATGCAATTTCCCCAAAAGACCACAAATTTGCTTTATAATTGGGGAGCAGCGGTGTCATCTGGAACATCTGGAGAGCAGAGCTCTGGGACTGCTACTGCAGGAATGGTGATATAATTGGCACCCAGATGCTACTTTTGAAGCTTTTTTCAACAGACCTTTGCTGAGTCATGCGTTTTCTTCCTGTCACAAACACAACACATCGGAGAGTACAGCCTGGTCACCACCAGAAACAGCAAATGACTGGGTCTGTGTGGCGACGGACTGGGGACGCCCACTGCCTCAGCTAAGAATGCATATGGGGGAGGGTGGCAGGGAGGGGTTGGAATGGGATGTGGGTGGGCAGAACGGGGAGGCTGCGGCGGTGTAGAGGAGCGTGGATTGGGTTCAAGAACAAGGCAAGGTCAATGGCAGTGGTGTCCACCTAGCCCTTCCCAGTCCCAATCCTATATAGCTGGTGCAGGTCAGAGTAGGCCCACTGGGCTAGCAGGGGCTTTCTCCGGGGCAAGAGAACAAATGGTCTCTTGTCCCCAAAGTGACCTCCAGGTGCCATAACTGCCCTGCAGGATACAGGAGATGCCCTGTTGGTCCACTGCATCACTGTTTGGGGCATTAGGTCGGACAGGGCTGTTAATGTCAACTCCTTAGGGCCAAAATACATGTGATGCAGGAGATAAAAATTACCAACATGTAAACTAGATGGGAGTTCACTTCTGTAATATGTGTTGGTTTTTCACTCGTAATATAAGGCCACAATCCTAACCCACTTTCCAGCACTGGGCAGCTCCATAATTTTTATTTCTAACCTTTTTCTGAATTTTTAATGAAAAGTTACTGAGGCTGAAATCAGGAGTCAAAGATCAGTGATGTGAAGGGAATGCTTAAGAGCGCAGTCCTAACCAACTTTCCAATACTGACATAGCCGTGCCAATGGGGTATGTGCTGCACTCTGCAGTGGATAGTAGTCATGGTGGCCTCCTCGTGGTAAGGGACTGTTTGTTCCCTTACCTCACAGCTGCATTGCCGTTACCCTGGTGCTGGAAAGTTATTTGGTTGGTGAATTGTGCAAAAAGTTTGGGCAACCTTAGCATTTAGCAAAGATTTTCTCTGTCAGTTTAATCTAACTAATCCGCTTGCAATCCGCTGTCTCTCCTTGGATTCTTGATTCTTTAGTCCAACACAACAATCACTCACCTAGAGCTGGAGGATAATTGGATTCTGGGGGAAGGAACCACATACTTGGTGCAGATGCTGCGGGAGAACTGCTACATCCAGGAGATGGTATCCACATACAATCTTTCTCTGTATGGGAAATGGAGTTCCCTTGTATTTGACTGTGGAATGAGCTATCTGTGGGCCATTCTGCTAGGCTATTGCTATTATTAATTATTATTGGGCACTTGTTATCTTGTTTGTTCTTGTAAACTATTCATCTATTCCAGTGGTTTCAAACAAAAGGCCCCTGGTCCAGATCTGGCACGCGGACGTTCTTTAGCATGGCCCACAAGATAATTGAGCTTGCCTAGTACTGCCTTTTCAGGAGTGATGCTTCTGCTGAGGCTCCGGGAGGGAGTAATGGAAGAAGGCCTCAGAAGTCAAGGAACACTACAGGAGGATGTAGTGTTCAGGAAGGTGTCCCTCTCTCACGGCACCAGAACCAGGGGACATCCACTAAAATTGAGTGTTGGGAGAGGTAAAACGGATAAAAGGAAATATGTTTTTACCCAGCGGGTAATTAATCTGTGGAACTCCTTGCCACAGGAGGTGGTGATGGCATCTGCCCTAGGTGCCTTTAAAAGGGGATTGGGCAGATTTCTGAAGGAAAAAATCCATTGTGGGCTATGAAGAGTTGTGCAACCTCCTTAGGCTAGTAGTAGGCTACTTCAGAATGCCAGATACAGTGGAGTGGCAACGAGATGCAGGTAGTGATGTCATCTGGTAATGAAGAACCGGAACACTGGGCGGGACTTACACATGATTGGCTGCCCGTCCGTTCTGTTCCATGGCTGCCCTGGCCTCGGGGGGGGGGCCTGCTCGCCAGGGGGACGGGGGGCGCGCCGGGTACCTGGGCGAGCAGCAGTGGAGCGCGCCAACAGGGGGCAACCCCCCAAGGCCAGGGCAGCCGTGGAACGGAACAGACGGGCTGCCAATCACGCATAAGTCCCGCCCATCGTTCCCGTTCTTCATTACCAGATGACATCACTGGATGCAGGCATCTTGTTCTCGTGTGCTCCCTGAGGTGTGAGATACAGGAAGTATGAGATACAGGAAGCTGGACTAGATGGGCCTTTGGCCTGATCCAGCAGGGCTCTTTTTATGTTCTTATAATGGGCAGATCAAGAGTGGTGAAAGGGAAATGCTGTTGAGATGCTGCTGCAGAGGATGGGAAGGGTTTTTTTTACACTTACCAGCCTCCAGCTCTGGGGTCCTGGAGGGTCTGGGGGTCTGGGGAGCCCAGCAGAGGGCTCCCCAAGCCTCAGAATATGTTAAACAAAAGGGCACTTCCAGTTTTGCAATGAAGTTTGTCTTGCTGCCTTCCCCTCCCTGCCCCTTAAAGAAACAGAAGTGCTTCCCTGGCGGATGGGTCGTGACCCACCAGTTTGGGAACCACTGCCCTAACCAAATCTGCTGCTCAGATCTGCATACAGAACTCTCCCTCTTCCTCCTTTCCTGGAACATGTTGGCCTCTTTTGCTGTCAGCAGCCTACTGAACAGATGCTGCTGCCTTACGTTGAGTCAGGCCATCATTCCACCCTGGGCAGTGTTGTCTGCACTGATCGGTAGCAGCTCTCCAGGGTTTCTAGCAGGAGCTCCTTCCCAGCCCTACCCGGAGATTACCCCACTTCACCTCCCCATTCTGTATTTTTCTTCACAGGGAGAAAAGCAACTGGGGTGGGGGCAGAAAATGGCTTGATAGGGTAAGCACTCTTTCTTTCCCTGTCACTCCTCTTATGCTCCCAATTGCAGACTCTGGAACCTGCTTTTCAGTTTAAACCCATCACTGCCCATTGATGCATATAAGCAACATTTAGGGGCTACTAGCAAGGGCAGAAATCAGTGGGATGAGGGTTTGGCAGGTGAGGCAGAACTGCTCTACTGGAGTTCTTCGAAAAGTGCTGCCACTGCTGTGATCACGCACTTATAACCCAAGGGCTTTGAGCAGTTGGAGCGGTGGGTTGTAAGTGTTTGCAGGATCTCAGCCACCACAGCAGCAGTGGAGGCACTTTTGAAATAACTACAGTAGGGCAATTCTGCCAAATCCAGTGGCACACCTGCCACACTCTCATTGCAGTCCCTGGCAGAGATGGGTTAAAAAGAGGGGTTTCTCTCAATGCATCTATGTGTCACATGCTATTTGCCTCTTAGAAATACCCAAAAACTGATGGAACTTAGAGCAGCTTCACGTTCTTAAGATTCTTCTTCTCCCCTTTCCTATGCCTTTCCCCCCCAGAATATCTCCCATAATCATCTCAACACAGATGGAGCGGAAGCTATCTGCAGGATGTTCTACAATAACATTTCTAATATCCGGGCTATCCAGCTTGCAGGTGGGCTTCCTACACACATGAAACAAAGCTAGGGTAGGATGATACAACAATGCTGATATTTCCAACTATCCAGAAAGATATGACAGATGATTGATTAGCTCTTGAAAATTAGAACAGAATCAGTACATTTGCCATATCCTATCTGCAAGATCCTCTAAACCAAATGCAGTCCACCAATTGCAGACATTTTGGTTTTTTCACACCTGCCTGAAGATACCTGTCAGATACCAAGCACATGGATGGTGGGCTGTGTTTGTGTTGGTGGGTTGTGATTTGCGGGCCAGCTGGGGATGGCAGAACACATGCTTAACCTTCCTGGCTTGATCCCTGGCAAAGCATCTCAAATAGCAGGGCTGATCCCAGAGCCTGCCCAAGACATCCTAACATCTGAGCTCCTAACATCTGAGATGGCATACCAAATGCTGCCCCTCCTTACCTCTGCTCCTCCCATTCTCCAGTGTCTTAGCACTCTCAGCACTCCCCTCCCCTCCACATCTCTCCTTCCTCTCTGTCCTTTTCCTCTTCCTTTTCCAATGCAGGGATGGAAGGAGAAGGAGGAGCATGTAAGTGGACAGAGATGGGTTTTCCCCAACCCACCAGTCCGCTGCCTGAAGCAATAGCTTCAGTTGGCCTCATGATAGGGCCACCCCTGCTTGACAGAGACTTCTGCAGTCCTGGAAAGCTGCTTGCCAGACACATTAGACAATGGATGAATGGGCCGACTCAATACAAAATAGCTTCATATTTTCTGTGGTTGGCAGAGGCAGATCTAAGGGAGGGCAAAGCTCTAAGTTTTGCAAGAAGCCTTATCTTGCAGTGGAACTCACTCCTCTCCTGCACTGTTTTAGCCAATCCTCAGAGGGAAAAGCAACATCCTGGCATTGCTTACTGGCTACAGCAGCAAGGGAGAGGAGGGATTTACATGACAGGGTAAGGCTTCTTGCAACACTTAGAGCTTTGCCCTCCCTGTAGATCCGCCTCTGGTGGTTAGAAACATGTTAGAGATGCAAATGTGAGCTTTAAATTGAGCTACATTGGGTCATTAATTCCTAGTATCCATATCCATGAAAATTCCCTAATCTTTTCTGGCACCATCTTATAGCCCAGCTTTGTTCTGCATTGTTTTGACACATAAGTCTGGCCTTTTTTCTTTTTTTCCTAAGACGCATTGATACATTATCGGAAAGTCAATTCATGCAAGATCATTTCCATGCAGAAAAACCTTACATACGTTGTAATGCATGACAAATGCACACAGGCATTTTCCATCATATGTGCATGTTAGGACTCTACTCTCAAACACAGCCTCTTTCCACAGGTATATGAGGTGACAGAGGCATTGACATGCTTTGCATATGATGCACTTGTGGTTTTTCTACATGGAACTGAGAATCATGTCGGAAATTGTTTTGTAAACAGCCTTCAATCCTCTTCATGCCCTCTTTTCATCTTCAGGAAACAACTTTAGGGAAGAGTCAGCGATATACTTTTCTGAATCATTAATGGTGAGTAACATCAGCAGGGGAAACTGTAGAAGGCATCTGAAACTAGAAGAGGGCTTACTATGCATGAGGTCATAAGACAAAGGCTTTTAAAGTAATGATCCGTCTTGGTCTCCTCATGCAACAACCCCTCCAGCATTAAACAGAACAGCATCACGCAATTGTGATATGTTGAGGCAGCAGTATATAGGAATTGGTGGCAAGAGTTCTATTGGATCTACACAGGTCCAAGTTCATCTTCTCCTCCTTAACTGCTGTTGGACTCTGCCTCCTGTTTTCTCCAAGCTCCTGTCACAGCAGCTTAGTCTTGCTAACACAAAAACAAAGCTGTGCCTGGCCAAAGCATACATGATGGGCAGCTCCATCATTTTAATTTCTGGCCATTGTTTTGAATGAAAAGTTACTGAGGCTGAAATCAGGAACCCTTTATCCCTTCCCTTGTGTCTTTCCTCTACATCAGCCATTTTCAATTCTGAGCAGACAATGGGCAGGAAGGGGAGGACTGTGCCAGGACACATTGGTGTGCCACGAATGGTCCCCAAGTGTGCTGCGGGAATTTGGGAGAGAGTCATTTATTAGTAGGGCCATTGTGGGATGTGAGGCCCGCCCCCCCCCCAACAGCAGCACAGTGTGCCTTGTCAATTGTCAAAAAGCTAATGATGTGCCTTGCCATTGTGCTGTGAGATGAAAAAAAGTTGAAAATATCTGCTCTACATCTTTCTCCCCTGCTGCACCTCTGGTTTCTTTTCTCCTCCTCTCCCTCCCTATTTGCTCCTGTCATTCTCTCCTTTCTCTGACCCTCTCCCCACTTTCCCTCGTGGCTGGTTGTCCCTCTACACTGCTCTCAGCTTCCCCCTCCATCTTCTTTTGCGTCTCTTCTCTCCCCCTCCCAGCCTGCATTGCTGTGGATCTCCCCCTGTTTTGGACCTCCTGCCTCCACACCCCCACAACCACAAATGGGGATTTGTGTGCATCAGGCGCAATGCACACTGGATTCTTAATCAGGAAGCTACATAGCTATATGTGGCCCTTGGTCTGAAGGCGAAAACTGAGCTGATAGCCTATGCACCATTTCTCTCCACAGACTAACTACAGGGTGATTGAACTGGACCTCAGCCACAATGAGTTTGCTGAAAAGGGAGGAGAGCTACTAGGACAGATGCTGGGTAACCCTGTTCATTATATCTACAGAATCTTTACCTGTCAGTTCCAAATATGTCTCCGTGAGAGGCATGTGGAGACAGTGTATTCTAAGAATTTGGGGCTTATGTAACTAATGACTGAATCCCATCAAGGGCCTATGGCGGTGGATCTCACAATCCACTGCTGTAAGCTCCATTGCTGTGCATCCATCATATACAATGGAGCTGCTTGGGGAAATGGCAAGTGACTCTGCACACACCAGACACACACCCAGGGGTGGACCTAGTCAAAATGGCGCCCGGGGCACCCAATAGAAGTGCGCCCCCATGAGAGCCCAGGTCTACCCATTGGAACCAGCCCCTCGAGGGAACCCAGGTCTACCCATTAGAAACGACAGCGGGTAGACCTGGGCTCCCATCGAGGGAGCCCAGGTCTACTTGCGGCTAGACCTCCGGAGCCCAGGTCTACCCGCACAATGTTGTGGGGGCCACTGGGGCCCCCCTAGACGGCCCCAAGATGGCGACCAGGGCTCTTGCCCTCCCTGCCCCCCCCAGATCCACCACTGCACACACCAGACATGCCCAGATGCTCTGCTGGCCCAGGTAAGGTGGTGGAAGAGGCAATTCATAGGCTGTTCAGGGGAGGTTCTGGGCAGAGGGGGAAGGGCAGAGGTGGGGATGGGGTAGATCTTGGTGGCAAAAGTGCATACCAGATTCTATCCCCCATTTTCCAACCCACCTTGCTCCCTTTCTTTCCTTGGACTTATGCCAGCTACATAGTTGGTGTGGGTTGAGGGGACCCTTTCAAGGGGTAGGTAAAACATTTTTTACTTATCTCTCATTGGCCTCCAGTTGCCCCCCCCCCCAGCAAACAGCATACACTGTTGGCATAGGTGCATGCTACTGTATATTGTGGCAAGGGACAGGATTGGGCTGTAACTGGATATGTATTGGAGAGTTATTTCACTCTGATGGGGCAGGTCAATCGGTCACAGAACGTTGATGATTCTCTGGGCTTGTTTGTGGCAATGATGTCTCAGCATTCTAAAACAAAGCTCAAATGTGAGATGAGGCAGCAGCTTTCAAGACAAAGAACGAGACTGTGAATGCAACCCTAACCTGAAGTTAGGCTGGCACAGTTAGGCCAGCAAAGTTTGGCTGGCAGAAGGACCATTATAAAGCATGTTTGGACCACTCTTGGAGACAGGGAGGATGGTACACGTCTGTGTGCTGGTCTCTCTGACTCTGAGAATGGTCCAAACATACTTTTCCACGTGCCTCTTTTGCTGGCCTAACTCCAGGTTAGGATTGCACTCTGTGTTTGGTTGATGTCACTTCTCATCATGGGAGGAGGGCTTTTCAGATGATTGTTCAGCAGGATCTCCCCATGGATGTGCAACGTCTTAAAATCTAGTTTGCCAAACTGGGGTGATCATGTAAAGAATCACACAATGTACCCATTCAGGGTGAAACATTTCCAAAAGTATTGTCTGTTGCACACTAATTAAAAGCTGTTTCACAGAAAGGACAATATATTGTCTGATTCTCCCCTTGCCCATTCCAATTCTGGAGAAATAATCAGAGCCAACCTTACCTGTGAGTGAGTCTTGAACGTGTGTGCATAGCTTGTTACAACATTTTAACAGCCCTGATCCTAAACAATCAGATTGCATATAATTGAACTAACAAGCTGAAATGTGTGAATGTACATCCACCAAGACTAACACGTCACACAAACATGCACACATGTAAGAAAGAAAGAAAGATCCAAGCAGGGCCAAGGATCTTGACACTCCGAATCGCAGGGGTCTGGGACGAGTAGGGCGCTGCCTGCTCCTCTCATGCCTCCAGAGAGACACCCGGATCCTCAGGTCCTCAGCAAAGTATTTGGTTCCTTCTCCTCAGCAAACAACGAATCACTGGAGATTCTGAACCTGAGCTGGAATCAAATTCGGATGAAGGGGGCTGTCGCGTTAAGCGCTGGCCTCAAGGTAAGAATCTGCCAGAACCTCCTGTCAACCTGGGGCAGAGGCAGAGGTCCTTGAGGCAAAGGCAGATCTAAGGGAGGGCAAAGCTCTAAGTTTTGCAAGAAGCCTCACCTTGCAGTGGAAATCACTCCTCTCCTGCACCGGTTTAGCCAATCCTCACAGGGAAAAGCAACATCTTGGCGTTGCTTACTGGCTACAGCAGCAAGGGAGAGGAGGGATTTACATGACTCCTTGCAACACTTAGAGCTTTGCCCTCCCTGTAGATCCGCCTCTGCCCTGAGGCCAAGCAAGGCTGAGCGTGAGGAGGCAGAAGAGAGGCAAAGGCAGGTGCATCCCTGCGGTACAGAGCAGCAAGCCAAGCCCAGAGGTTGTGGCTTGTTACCAGGCAACTCCCTATCTTTGCTGCTTCCTCAGCTCTGCCTCCCCCTTCAACATCCTCAGGCTTTAGATTCAGTGGGATGCTCTGGGGAAAGGCCATGAGGGCCATACACACACTATTAAGCATCAAGCCTGTATATAGGTTAATGTATGTGCTTAATGTCAAAAGTCAACCAGAAGTGCCCCTTTGATGTAATAAAGCAGCGACTGGGGAGGCCTTCGAGCAAAGGTCTGCCATGTGCAGAAATTGTCCCTTAAAGCAGCTATTTGTCCCTGAACTGTGTAGTCACTGCAGTTTTGAGGAGTGATTTTTGGCAGGAAAGCAGAACAGGGCAGAAGTGTTTAGTTGTTATATGTATATGCTGCTCTTCTTCCAAGAGAACATGGTTGTGTATGTGGTTCTTCCCCCACCCCATATTTCATTCTAATAACAACCGAGTAAGAAAAGTAAGTAGTAAGGGACGTGGTGGCACAGTGGGTTAAACTGCTGCTGCTGGGCTTTCTGACTGGAAGGTTGGGAGTTCAAGACTGCGCAATGGGGTGAACTCCCGTTGCTTGTCCCAGCTCCTGCCAACCTAGCAATTCAACAGCACGTAAAAAATGCAAGTAGATAAATAGGGACCACTTCAGTGGGAAGGTAACGGCGTTCCGTGCGCTATGGCGTAGAGTCATGCCGGCCACATGACCACCCTTGTCCTCGGACAAAACACCAGCTCTACAGGCTTTGAAATGGAGATGAGCACCGCCCCCTACAGTCATGACTAGACCATTCGGTCATGGGGAAAACCTTTACCTTTTTAAAGAAAGGTTAGGCTAGAGGACAGTAACTACCCAAGGTCTTCCAGTGAGTATCATGGCTGGGTGGGAATTTGAGGCTTTGTGTTCCTAGCAGTGGCCTGACACTCCCACTGCATTACACTGGCTTCCCCCTCCCCATGAGCCATGGTCCTGAACTGGGTCAGCCCTCCCTCCCCCCTTGGCTGTCTTTTCACATCAAAGGGGTGTTTTCTGCTATTGGAAGAGCAATAGGATATGAGCTCAGTATACACTCAGTACAGGTGGGGCCTTTTTATCTGCAAGTGTTTCATTCCTGAGGTAATTAAACCCACAGATTTTGCCCACACACATACCCCTCCAAACCCAACCAGAGCTATGGTCCAGTTAGGTCCAGAGGGCTTTCTTAGGCCCACTGAGGCCACACGTGCCCCTGCCTCAAAATGACCATTTCGGCCCCCAAAAAAGATACTTCCAGTTTTCAGCAAAAACTGGAAGGGACATTTTTAATGCCTTTTCAGCAGTGATGTCATCCGGGCGCGCCAGGAACTGGAACGCCCGGATGATTGGCAGCCCTCCGCCCCTATGGCAGAGGCCAGCCACACCTCCCTGCACCTCCCTGTGCCTGGAATCACTCCATTTCAGAGCGATTCAGATGCACGGGAGGGCAGGAGGGCCCAGGAACAGCTCGCCCATCCTCGGGAGAGGCGGCGCGGCCCAGGCCCGTCCACGGAACAAGCAGAACGCCATACCGGCCCTTTCCGCCCGGATGCCACCGCTGCTTTTCAGGCATTATGAGGCCTAGGAAAGCCCACAATGGCTTCCTCAGGCCTTACAATGCCTTAAAAGGCATTAAATATATCACTTCATTTTCACTAAAAAAACAGAACAACTTCTTTTGGTCGAAATGGCCATTCTGAGGCCCACCAAGGCTGTGCGTGGGCTTGACGGGCCTCAGAAGAGCATCTGGAGGTAGGGTTACCAGATCCAAACTGGGACAGAGTACCTACATTTTTAACCAGTGTACAGAAGAGGGAATTTGGACAGGTGCAACTCATCTTGGAAGGATTTCAAAAGCGGCACCTACCAAAATTCCCTCTCCTTTACAATGGTTAAAGGTGTAGGTACTCTGTCCCAGTTTGGATCTTGTAGCCCTATCTGGAGGTGACCAGAGTACAGCTCTGGTCACCTTCAGAGGCTTTGTGTTGAGCCAAATCTGGCTCTGCACGGGTCCAGGGGACCCATGTTGAGCCAAATCCGCAGATGTAAAAACCATGGATAATTAAGCTCAACCTGTATATTGTATATTTATGGTCAGCCACTGTGTACAGGTTGGCCTCCACCTGCTGGCCTATCCATGAGGCTACCTGATGTGGGTTGCATCAGCGGCAGACTGAGAGGAGTACAAGTGCCTTTCATCCTGAATTGTTTTCCCTCCAATCTGCCACCAGTGCAAGCCGCAACGATCTGCCTACACTTGAGCAGGAAGCAGATCATTCCCCTCTTTATTGTGTCTCCGTGAAACCCAGAAGTGCACCCTTCTGGTTTTCATTTACAGCTCAAATGCTTGTGCTGCCCCTGTACTGGAAATCCAGCACTTCCAGGTTTCATGGCAGCACGCAAGGAGCATGATAAGGGTTTCTAAAAAAAAGTTGTAAAGCAGATGTGCTTTAAAGCAGGCTTGACTGGCGATTGCCTGCTGAGGCTTGACGGCAGGCAGCCAAAGGAGAGAACCACACTGTGAAAGCAACATCTGGGCCTGAGGATTGGCAGATCCCAAGAATACTGTAGATTTGTAAAAACCCCATGCCTTGGCAGGCATGTCATGTAGCGGGTACGCGGGGGTACGCGAGTACCCGTTCCTAGGATTAGGGCTGGCCCCGCCCATTCGCCCGCCCACTCGTCGACTCCGTCAGCACTCCACTCCACCCCCTGCAATGTTTGAATTGCCTGCACGTTCTCAGAGCCAGGCAGGCAGGCAGGCAGGCAGGCAGCGGAGCGAGGGAGACCGACGGCAGCAGCAGCATGAGCAGGTAGGCTGCCTGGGGCTCCCTCCCGAAGAGGCGCGGCGGTTCCTGGGGGGGGGGGGAATCGGTAGCCCGCATGGCCTACTGAGGAGGCGCGGCAGTTCCTGGGGGCGGTTCCTGGGTTCCGGCTATGACCTCACTTCTGGTGGGCGGGCCAATCAAAAGTGAGTACCTGTTGCTAAATCATTTAGATGCCATTACTGTGCCTTGGGCATTTGCTTCGGCATGGGAAAGGCGGGGTATAAATTCTTCTAAAAAATAAATAAATAAGGTGGTGGACCTGAGATGGCGTCAGGCAGTGATCCAAGTCACGCCAGCCCTAAGTAGGGGGAGATGGCCCCGAGTTTAAGGGCTTACGGGTTGCTGCCTCCTACTTGGGTTAGACTTCTGTTTAGCATCTTCTTTTCCTACCTTGTTGTTCTGCTTTTGTAACAATGGCTGCATTTCTCTCTTTAAGATAGGATAAAGTTCTTATCAAAACTCAACCTGCTATGTGTGGGACTGCTTTTGTCCCTTGGCTCTGCTAGCATCTTCCAGTGTCAATTAACGCCAATTAATGATGGAATTAACATAACGTGTCATTTGGCCTGGAAAGCAGCCCACTGGCTTCTTCCGTGCCAGATGAGATTTTCCACTTCAGCTCATGAAAAGAGCAAACACATGATCTGGTGGCAGGGGCTTATGCTTTCCCAGCCTTGGAAAGGCCGAAACAGCACAAGAAGGAAATTCATGAAAGGCCAAAGTTGATGCGTTGGGGGGGGTGTACAATGGCTGGGGACTCTGGGACAGAGCCCCCTCCCCTGGGTATTGGGCCCTCATGGCACCCCCTCCCCTCCCCCAATGGGTGCCACCATTGGCCCAGTCAAGGGAGCCTCTGTTGGGTGTGGGCTCTTGGTCGATGCCCAACCTAGCCAATCATGTACCCCACCCCTGGCACTGATGTCTCCTTTCTTTCCGGAGAACAATGGAACACTGAAGACACTGAACCTTGCGTGGAATGGCTTTGGGAATGAGGGCGCTCTAGCCCTTGCAGAAGCCCTCAAGCTGAACACTGCACTGACCGAGCTGGACGTTAGCAGCAACCACATCAACAATGAAGGGGCAATGAAGCTATGCAAGGGATTAGAACTCAATGGAAACCTTAGAATCTTGAAGGTAGGGGTTTTCCTTTTGGAGCTGGGGAAATGCCTCAGTGGCGTCATGCTGCTGGAACGCTGGGCAGGAGGAACGGGTGAGCGGCAGCCCGCCCATTGCACGGGAGCGGGGAAGAAGGCAAAACGGAGCAGTACGCAACAGGCGGGCTGCCGCTCACCCGTTCCTCCCGCCCAGCGTTCCAGCAGCATGACGCCGCTGAAATGCCTCAAGTTGGCAATGTGTGGTCTGGGAGCTACATAGGGCCTCTGATAGGAGGGTGTAGGGGGCATGTCATCCCTGGGCCCAGGGTCAAAAGGGGGGCTCGGGAACCAAAAAAGGGAGCCAAATTTACATTTGAAGGTAGAAGGGAAGGTGCCCCAAAGAAACTTTGTACCCTCTGATAAAATTCCTCTCAGTGGCTCCGGAGCTATGTAGGCCATTGTGATATGTGAGCTATGTGATACCATTTTGTGCAGCTTGTGTGGGCTCTTGACAAAACCTGAAAAATCCAGCCTGTTTTTCCTCCTGGTTTCTTGATCACAGGGTGGATGATGTTGATTTGAAAATGCTGGTGGCAGCAAATATTAATGGGGGGGGGAGAGAGAAAAGTTTTCCACACATAAAAAGACTCTCCAAATCATGATATATGAATGACTTGGTCGTGCTGTGTGCACTGCTTATCATCAATATTGAGAGTCTGTAAAAGGTTATTTCCCGCATTCTTGTGACTTTTGATTAAACAAAAACATGGAAGGTTACCACTGAGCAGGAAAAAAAATGGCTGGAGTCAGCGTTGTCATGCACCCGGAACGCTGGGCGGGAGGAACGGGTGAGCGGCAGCCCACCCATTGCGTTCCAGTCCGTTTCACCGTCTTCCCCGCCCCCACGGGGGCGGGGAAGACGGCGAAACGGACCAGAACGCAACGGGCAGGCTGCCGCTCACCCGTTCCTCCCATGCGGGGGCGGGGGAGACGGTGAAACGGATCGGAACGCAACGGGCGGGCTGCCGCTCACCCGTTCCTCCCGCCCAGCGTTCCGGCTGCATGACAACGCTGGCTGGAGTTTGTTTTGTTTGGCTTTGCTTTAGCATGTAGCAGACCAGCATGTGGACTTTGCCCCTCCCAAGCCTGCCAAAACCTGCAAGTCTCCATTCCTGGATCCAGGGCCAGCCTTGCCATGTAGCTACAAGGTCACCTGGAGTAGCATCTTGCCGGAGTGGTGAATGGATGAGCCTCCAGCCCCTTTGTTGGCTGCCCTCTCCAGCCTGCTGCAACATTGGCAACAAGTGACATAGAGACATGTCCCATCCTCCCTGATGCCAAGAGTGGTCCAAGCACGCTTTACGGTGGCCCTTGTGCCAGCCAAACTTTGCTGGCCTAACTGTGCCAGCCTAGCTCTAGGTTAGAATTGCGCCCTAAATTTAGGATGGACAAAATGAAGCGTCACACAGTGCATAGTTAGCGCAATGCATTGCTAAAGGATGGGCGATGACCACAAATTAAAAAGGTAAAAGTTTCCCCATGACCGAATGGTCTAGTCATGACCGACTCTAGGGGGCAGTGCTCATCTCCATTTCTAAGCCAAAGAGCCGGCGTTTGTCCTGAGGACAAGTTTCTGTGGTCAAGTGGCCGGCATGACTACATGCCAAGGCACACAGAACGCCGTTACCTTCTCATCAAGTGGTACCTATTTATCTACTCGCATTTTTACGTGCTTTCGAACTGCTAGATTGGCAGGAGCTGGGATAAGCGATGGGAGCTCACTCCATCGCGCGGTCTTGAACTGCCAACCTTCCAGTCAGCAAGTTCAGTAACAGCAGTTTAACCCACAGCGCCACCACATCCCCTATGACCACTAATTAGGGTGGCTTTAAAAGGGATTGGAAGACTTCATTTAGGTGTATCAATGGCTACGTTGTCATACTATTTCCAGGTTCAGTATTCAGTGGTATTCAGGCCACTGAATACCAGTTGCAGGGGGAGCAGTGGTGTAATCAGTAGCACAGCTAGAGGGGGGAAACAGTAAGTACTGCAGACGGTACAACAAGCTGTGTAAGTGGCCCCTCTCACTTGCCATTAGAGCCATTCTGGGCAGTATTGGCAATGTGCAGGCAATGCCTGTGCATTGCTTTTGCTACCCAGAATGGCTCTGATGGCAAGTGGGTGGGGCCGCTTGCATGGCACATTGCAGCATCTGCAGGATTTGCCATTTTGCCCCCCTAGCTAGACTACTGGGTGGGAGAGAGGCACACCTGTCTCTCCTGCTTCTGGGCGTCCCAAAGGCAGCAGGTGGGCCACTGTGGGAAACAGGATGCTAGACTAAGGACGCAATCCTAGGGCGCAATCCTAATCTGGCGTTAGGCCAGCACAGTTAGGCCAGCAAAGTTTGATTGGCACAGGGGACACTGTTTCGAACCACTCTTGGAGTCAGAGAGGGCAGCACACAGATGTGCGCCATCCTCCCTGACAGTGCAATCCTACAGTGCGCGCTGCGTTGGCACAACAGGGTTGAGCCGGGGTTGTGCACTTAGCGCTGATGCAGGGGCACCGATCGGCTGCCCCGCATCAGTGCTAAAGCCACAGGACCGGAGCTGCTGGCAGCGCTGGCCCTGTAGTGCCCGTGCAGCGCCTCCCTTGCAGCGCCCGACGCACCTTGCGCCATGGGAGGCGCCATGACAGCACGCCCTGGGGATTGGTGGGAGGAGGGCGGGAGGAGGGCGGGACGAGGGCGGGACATGGGCAGGCCTCGGATTCGGCCATAAGGCCAAATCCTAGGTCTGCTGGAGAGGCTGAGTGGCCCCAATTCTGTGCCCGCTCTTTAGCAGGTGCAAATCCGAGGAGCACATAGGGGAGGCTGGAGCCTCCTCTACGGTAAGGGAACAGACGTTCCCTTGCCGCAGGGAGGCTCTAGCCTCCCCAACCCAGTGTCGGATATGGCACTGGCGGCCGGCCTTGCCATTCTGGCGCTGGGTAGGATTGAGCCCTGACTCTGAGAGCGGTCCAAATGTGCTTTATGGTGGCCCTGATGCCAGTCAAACTTTGCTGGCCTAATTGTGCCAGCCTAACTCCAGGTTAGGACTGCACTCTGTATGAGCTTTTGGCTTATTCCAGCAGACCTTTTTTTTTCCTTATGTACGTAACAATTATTCTTTCCATCTTTCCCTAAAACGGCCAATATTATTATGCCACTGTACAAATCCATAGTAAGGGCACAGCTGGAGTACTGTGTACAGTTTTGGTCGCCACACCTTAAAAAAGATATAGGGGAACTAGAGAAGGTGCAGAAGAGAGCAACCAAAATGATTTCGGGGCTGGGGCACCTCCCATATGAGGAAAGGCTACAGCGTTTGGGGCTCTTCAGCCTAGAAAAAAGGCGCCTGAGGGGGGACTTGATTGAGACATACAAAATTATGCACGGGATGGATAAAGTGGATAGAGGGAGATTCTTTTCCCTCTCTCACAATACCAGAACCAGGGGACATCCACTAAAATTGAGTGTTGGGAGAGTGAGAACAGATAAAAAGAAATACTTTTTTACCCAGCGGGTAATTAATCTGTGGAACTCCTTGCCACAGGAGGTGGTGATGGCATCTGGCCTAGATGCTTTTAAAAGGGGACTGGACAGATTTCTGGAGGAAAAGTCCATCGCAGGCTACAGGCCATGATGGTTAGCACAACCTCCTTACTTTAGAGTTAGGCTTCCTCGGCATGCCAGATGCAAGGGAGTGGCAACAAGATGCACATATCTAGTTGTCTTGTGTGTTCCCTGAGACATCTAGTGAGCCGCTGGGAGATGCAGGAAGCTGGACTAGATTGGCCTTTGGCCTGATCGAGTAGGGCTCATCTTATATTCTTACAGTTAAAAAATTGTGTTAAGACCAAGTGATTGTGAATTGCCGAAAGCCTTACAATCAGTCCACTGCAAAACAGGGACAAACCCAAACTTCACAGATCCATGTACCACTTTCAAGCCCCCACAATAACTTGTAGTATTGTACATTCATTTTTCACAAGTGATATTCTTCTGATACTTAAATATGATTTGATATCTTTTCTTTACAGATGGCCTATAATCCCTTAAGTGTAGAGGCTGCTATTGCACTTGTTACAGCTATCCGAAAGAATTCAAAATCCAGAATAGAAGAAATCAACATTTGTGTAAGAGCGGGTGGGAGAAATCAGAAATGCACGTGGCCCTCAAATGTCATTTTCCCACACTCCTACCTAAAGCCTTCTGTGGTTGTATTCTAGCAGCCTTTGTCAACATGCACTAGTCTAAAATCATAAACAAGAAGTTTCAGTGCCAGCTCTTCAACGTTTGTGTCTTCTGAAGCACATTCAAGTAGATAATTGAGGGCACAATCCTAACCTGAAGTTAAGCCTGGCACAGGTCACTTGTGCCATCCCAGGAGTGTCACAAATGAACTATAAAGTGTCAGGGAGGATGAAATGACATCTGAGAGTGGTGCAAACTTGCTTTACAGCACATTTGCAACACTCCTGGGCCAGCACAAGTGACCTATGCCAGCCTAACTCCAGGTTAGCTAACTCCTAACTATCTAACTTCAGGTTAGCTAACTCCTAACTCTGTGCCCTGAAACAGATCACAAAACTGTACTTAAGTCCAACAGTTTGGGTCCAGGCTATCTGCTTTCTCCCATACATTCCTGCCCATTCTTTCAGGTCATCCGCCTCTGACCCAAGTTAGAGGAATGGTGGAGCAGGAGCAGGCCTTCTCTGCAGTGGCACCACAACTATGCAATTCCCTTCCAGGGAAATTAAAAACTACTCCCTCCCTCAGCAAGGGTTCCAAACATATTGGTGTCACTTGGCATTTGGTTGATGGGTGGATGTTTGTGCCTCTATAACAGTGCTGTGACTTGACTGCTTTGTCTGGACTAATTTGTGTGTCGTCACTGTTCCCCGTGGCTTGATGATGTGGGTTGGTGTTTTTTTTCCGGTTTGGTTTTAATGTTTTACTTATTATTGTGATGAATTGTACATTTTATTAAGGAGCTTGGTAAGCCGCCTTGGGCATGTGCTTCGGCATGGGAAAGGAGTGATTTAAATTTTTTCAAATAAATAGTTACAATTATGTAGACATAATACAACAGCAGCAATTATGTGGATTTTTTAAAAAGACATATTGGCAGATCTTATCTTGGGACTTCCTGCTCCAAAGCTTTTCCCACAATGCCCACCTTGTGATACATGTATGGCCTTGTGATACAATCTGTACTTTTTATTAACTGTGGACTGCCTGCTTTGGCAAGGAATTATTGGACTCAATTATTTTGTAAGTCCCTTCCAATTCTATGATTCTAGATTCCACGTCACAGAGGTTAATATTATAAGGTTTCCAACTCTCTTTTCATGCACTCCAGTCACAGATTCAGGGTAGAATCCTAACCAACGTTCCTGCACCGACACAGCTGTGCCAAAGGAGCATGTTCTGCATTCTGCAGTGGAGTAGTAGTCACAGAGACCTCCTCAAAATAAGGGAATGTTGGCTTCCTTACCTCGGAGCTGCATTGCCTTTGCCTTGGTGCTAGAAAGTATGTCAGGATTCTGCCCTCAGTCCTTGAGCGGCTCTATGTAATATTGCAACGCCACAGGAGTACAGAAAAAATACCAGAATATGTTACCAGGTGCAGAATTCAGCTTCCTGAGAATTAGACTAATGCGCCATGCCATGTGCTCCATTTTAGAATGTGCTGGTGAACGAAGGCTTCATCAGGCTGCTGGATATCACCTGTCAGGTGCGGCCTGAACTAGACGTTGTCTATGGAGGGGTTGGAGGCCACATCACAAAGAAGCCAGAGCAACGTCCAAGTGGTATGAAGCTCATTCAGGTAAGGTTATCTTTGTTCTGTGGTGCTTACCATATACTGAATGTGCATCTGACATGCTACTGCAAAGGGGAATGAATTTGCTTCTCCAAGGGCCATGGAGCAATATATGTACATGGGTTGCACACAGCCCACATTTCTTCCCTTCATGGTTGCAGAAACGCCACATTGGCTGAGCTCTCAACACACATTATCTGGTCAACTGGCAAAAATGAAAGCAAAGATCCAAGCCCAAATCCAGTTCTTAATGTCCCCAGAACATTGCCTGGGGACAATGTCCAATGTCCAAAGTCCAGCAAAGATACATGGATCCTGTTTTAAGCACTTTTACAGTCCAGTCCTATCCCATACTACTGCCTATGATGCAGGTTCACTGATGGTGCGCATGCTGCCAGAGGTGGGGTGATCAAAAGGCCAACCAGAGTTAAGTGAAGATATTTTCAGGGTAGCTTTCTGGCTATCTATTCATCTCTTTGAACCCATGCCAACTATGTACCAGGTATAAGTCCATGGAGAGAAAGGGGCAGGGGCAGAGGCGGATCTACAGGGAGGGTAAAGCTCTAAGTGTTGCAAGAAGCCTTACCCTGTCATGTAAATCCCTCCTCTCCTTTGCTGCTGTAGCCAGTAAGCAACGCCAAGATGTTGCTTTTCCCTGTGAGGATTGGCTAAAACGGTGCAGGAGAGAAGTGATTTCCACTGCAAGGTAAGGCTTCTTGCAACACTTAGAGCTTTGCCCTCCCTTAGATCTGCCTCTGAGCAGGGGGGCCTGGGAAAGTATAGGTAGTATCCTGGTGCAAGTCACTGCTGCTGGGATTCCCCCCTCCCTCCTCTCACTCTGAAACTCTCCCAAACTTCTTCTAGTTATCCTTGGTGTTAGAAAGTAGGCTGTTGTCTACAAAACTAAACTATCAGCCTATGGTGTACTATAGCCGTATTTGTCTCTTTAAGACTACAGCCAGCCACTTTTCTTGAGTTTGAAATTATAGAATTGTTTGGGGTGTTGTTTTTTTAATAAAGCATGCAATTCCAACAAGTCTTGCCAGATGGTGCTGTTACATTGGATAATATTATTGGTGGAGACCAGCAGCTACTCTCCAACCCCACTTCTTGCTTTCCCTACCTCTTGAGTGCACAAACTGCTGTTCCAAGGCACAAACCAAGGCAGACAATTTCACCAGGCATCACTCATGCATTTTCAAAATTAGATTTAATTGTTGCACCTCATACCAGATTTTTGTGACTGGCAAACAGAATTGCAAATTTGAAATTTGAAATAAACAGGGGATATTATCTATTGGGTTTAAGCAACAGACAATGTAGCCTTTGTACTAGAACCACAAGATGCATTTCTGAATCCTAGTGGAGGATGCAGCCTGAATACACCGAAAGATATATGACACTACCCAAGAGAAAGTGGTGTGGAATGGAGAACTCTTGTTCAGAGTTTCTAGAATCATTCCTTCTCATTCTTTTTAATATTTAGAACTACTTGGATGAACACCACCTAAGACTCTGGGATTTCTTCAAGGTCATAGACAGAGAGGGAAACATGAAGATTCCTGTGGCAGATTTTCGGAAAACTATGATGCAGGTATGTCCGGGGGAAACATCTTTACTAGGTTCTGGAGGTAGTTTCAGTGGCTTGACCACCATGGTTTCTCCCAAAGAAACTTGAACATTATAAGTTCCCAAGACTGCTGAGAACCCTTGGTGAGATGCCTCCTCCAGCCACCTCTGCCAGAGCTACAGTTCCCCAGGTTCCCTTGGCTGGAAGCCATAACAGTTAAGAAGGTCTGAAACTGATTCTAGCGTGTAGTACAGATACGTTTTTCAAGGGAAGGGGGGGGCCTTTGGGATATCATATACCTGGATTTTCAGAAGGCGTTTGACACAGTCCCCCACCAAAGGCTGCTGAAGAAACTTCACAGTCAGGGAATAAGAGGGCAGGTCCTCTTATGGATTCAGAATTGGCTGAGGGCCAGGAAACAGAGAGTGGGGGTCAATGGGCAATTTTCACAATGGAGAGAGGTGAAAAGCGGAGTGCCCCAGGGATCTGTCTTGGGACCGGTGCTTTTCAAGTTGTTCATAAATGACCTGGAGACAGGGATAAGCAGCAAGGTGGCCATGTTTGCGGATGACACAAAACTTTTCCGGGTGGTGAAGACCAGAAGGGATTTAATTGTGAAGAGCTCCAGAAGGATCTCTCCAAGTTGGGGGAATGGGCAGCCAAATGGCAGATGCGTTGCAACGTGGACAAGTGTAAAGTGATGCACATTGGGGCAAAAAACCAAAACTTCACCTATAGGCTTATGAGTTCTGAGCTGTCTGTGACAGCTCAAGAGAGAGATCTTGGGGTGCTGATGGACAATTCAATGAAGATATCGACTCAGTGTGCGGCAGCAATTAAGAAGACCAATTCCATGCTTGGGGTAATTAAAAAAGGGGTTGGGAATAAAACAGCCAATATTATCATGCCATTGTACAAATCGATGGTAAGTCCGCACCTGGAATATTGTGTACAGTTCTGGTTGCTGCACCTTAAAAAGGACCTAGTGGAGCTGGAAAAGGTGCAGAAGACAGCGACGAAAATGATTATGGGGCTGGGGCACCTCCCTTATGAAGAAAGACTGCAGTGTTTGGGCTCTTCAGCCTAGAAAAAAGGTGCTTGAGGGGGGACATGATTGAGACATACAAAATGATGCACAGAAGGGATAGAGTCGATAAAGGGATGTTCTTTTCCCTCTCTCAAAACACCAGAACCAGGGGGCATCCGCTAAAACTGAGGGTTGGGAGAGTTAAAACAGATAAAAGGAAGTACTTTTTCACCCAGCGGGTAGTTAATCTGTGGAACTCTTTGCCATAGGAGGTGGTGATGGCATCTGGCCTAGATGCTTTTAAGAGGGGATTGGACGGATTTCTGGAGGAAAATTCCATCGTGGGCTATAGGCAATGATGGATTGTGCAACCTCCTTACATTAGTGGTGGGCTACTTCAGAGTACCGGGTGCAAGGGAGTGGCAACAGGATCCAAGCATCTTGTTGTCTCATGCCTCCCTGGGGCACCTGGTCGGGCCGCTGTGAGATACAGGAAGCTGGACTAGATGGGCCTTTGGCCTGATCCAGCAGGGCTCTTCTTATGTTCTTATGTTCTTATTCCCAGTGCAAGGCATTAAAAGGAGAAAGCTGCTGTTAACTGAACACCATTTCATTTTACATGTCTGAGGGTAAATGTCAGAAAGTTAATGGATGTTCACACTGTATTTATTTCCAAATCTCAAGACCAATCAGGTATCTTCAGTAAATGAACAAACCTCAGTTTCATTTCCATTGAGAAAATCAGTTGAGAATTACATGACACAGAACGCTAAATAACGACAGTTTCTACTCAAAATACTTCATAAAATGAAATTTAGATCAAATTGCGAAATAACACCACTTTTGCTTATTTTTGACACAGTGACACAAATTTAGATCAATTTCACAAAAATAACCTCACTTCTGTTTATTTTTGACACAGTTTTGAAGAATCCACAAATAGTTTTCAGTAAGGGATCAGGAGGGGCAGAAACAGGAGGAATCTTGCTTAAACCTGCATAAACACGCATGTTCATAGTTTACAGTGCGTGCTAGGGCAACTTTAATGGAATGTGGAAGTAGTAAGCAGCAGTTTCTTGATGCTCCAAGCAGTAATCAGAGGGCAGCTTGGGAACTTTTGAGCAGGTCATTTTGGGCTGGGATTTGATTGAGACATACAAAATTCTGCATGGGATAGATAGAGTGGCTAGAGGGATGTTCTCTTCCCTCTCTCACAACACCAGAACCAGGGGACATCCACTAAAATTGAGTATTGGGAGAGTGAGAATGGATAAAAGGAAATACTTTTTTACCAAGCAGGTAATTAAACTGTGGAACTCCTTGTCACAGGAGGTGGTGATGGTGTCTGGCCTAGGTGCCTTTAAAAGGGCAGATTTTATCTGCTCCTTTTATCCTCCAGATTTCTGGAGGATATGTCCATCACAGGCTATAGGCCATAGCGGGTAGTGCCACCCTAACCATAATCCTAACCCCGTGTTTGAGGCATATAACTCTGCTAGCTAAAAACTAGTATTATCGCGTAAATGTCATGTTACACATTTGGTGAACATTTACTAAATTTGGTGAACATTTATTAAATTTGGTATAACCATGGTTTGTTTTTGGACCACAGTTTTTAGGGGCTTACAGTGGTAAGCATTTAATTTGTCCCCATATGAAAATACTCTTCTTCTTCTTCTTCTTCTTCTTCTTCTTCTTCTTCTTCTTCTTCTTCTTCTTCTTCTTCTTCTTCTTCTTCTTCTTCTTCTTCTTCTTTTAGTTCATGGATATGACTAGGAAAATATTGTGGCAACACAGGAAGCAGATAGCAAGGGTGAACCTTGTGGCTTAGGCAATTGGGGGCTTTTGGTTACTTATGGGTCATCTTAAGAGAGAAGACATTGGGTTAGGTTGAGTCAGCATGTCTCCCGCCCCCATGGTGTTTTTCTCAAATACTAGATAAGGCAGAGCAGGCACTGTGATCCTGTGGCCTTCTAACAGGGAGAAAAATATGTACTTAACCCAGCATAAAATAGCCTTCGTGTTTGTGTTCCCCAAGCAAAAAAATATTCCCATGGACCGGTTACAAGTTCGAGAACTGATCCAGAGACTGGACCAGGCACATACAGGATATATTGACTACAGGTGAGTTTAAAAATGTTTTTATTCCACTTTTTTAGGTTTTGCCCACTTATCAATTTTCTGTATGTTTTGTTTTGATTTACAATTTAAAACAAGCAGGAGCTGACACTGGCCAGATTGTATTGATCTCTTAAACCGGACTAGATGTTGGCATTTCCTTGTGATTTTCATATTGCTTCACATTCATTGTTGCTCACATTTCACAAACCTGCTCTGAAAGGTCAAAAAGTAGCTCTTTCAATATAGCTTATTGTGTACAGTAACCTATATTTGTCCATGAAATGCAGTTTCGCAGCAGTTCCCGAACTGTGGGTTAACACCCACCAGTGGATCACAACCCAGTTTTTTGGTGGGTGATGAAACTGACAGGACAAAGTCGGCTAAATGTGCATTAAAGGATAAACAAGCTGCTATGGGTGGGAGGGAGGAGAGAAAGCACTGCTGCCCAATCACCATTGTAGCTAGACCATTCATAAATCAGGCAGCAGCCTTTTGAGCTGCTGCAACTCAGATGAATGTGGAGCTCCACAAGTGTTCCAGGAGGTGGTCCCTCCTATAGTAGAAGGGATAAAAACAAGAGTTTGAGCAACTAGTAAAGTGAAACACTATTTTTAACTGGTTCTTAAAACTAGGTGGGTCTTGACAGAGTGTCATTTTAAAAAGTGGTTCCTGGAGCTAAAATGCAGGAGCCACTGAGTTATAGGATTTGAAGGAACCTACTATCTTTTTAAATGTCAGACCTTTCTGAAATGGATTCAAGAAACATACCATGTCTCTCATTCATTCATTCATTCATTCATTCATTCATTCATAGCCCAATTCTAACCTGTGTTGGAGTAGGCAGATTGGCAGGCCCGCGCTGCATCCTATCTCAGTCTGGGAGGCAGCAGGAACTCATATTCAGAGGCGGATCTAAGGGGGGGGGGCAAATCTGTAAGTTTTGCAAGAAGCCTTACCTTGCAGTGGAAAACACTCCTCTCCTGCACTGTTCTAGCCAATCCTCCCAGGTAACAGCAACATCTTGGTGTTGCTTACAGCAGCAAGGGAGAGGAGGGATTTACATGACAGGGTAAGGCTTCTTGCAAAACCTAGAGATTTGCCCCCCCTTAGATCCACCTCTGCTCATATTTTCCCCTTGCCCCGGGGTGAGCCCCAGCCAGCCCTATGGGGCAGGTCTGATCTGCCCAGTGCATCTCCAGGATTGCACTCTCATTCATTTAGATTTCTAGTCTACACTGTATCAAAATCTCAAGGAATCTGATAGGCAGTGGAATACGATTTCTGGCTGCAGCAAACGGCAATCTGAAAGTGTGTGTAGCTGATAGACATGAGTCAGTGGGGTAGGCAGAATGGGACAGAGACCAGAGAGGGGAGGAGATGTGTCGGGAGGAGGGGGGGTGTCCTTGTACGTGTGCCCTGCGTCAGTCTGCTATCCCCTTCCGACATGCCCGTTTCTCTCCTAGGACTTGTGCCAGCCATTACTGATCTAGAGGAGACCCATTGGCAATTGGGAGGCTTATGGTGCGGTAAGGGAAATATTTTCCCGTAACTCTCCCAAGCCTCCTGATCAGCCGTTCCCCCAACATAGCATGCAGCACAGCCTGTTTTCGAGGGGGAAATAAAAGGACAGAATTGGACTGGAAGGGAGAGCCGTCTCCTTAATGAGGGAGCAGCATTGTGCATTGTTTGCTTATACCTTGATTTTTCCTTTGAAAGCTCTGATATGGTTATGGTTAATTTATACAGTACCATTGATGTGCATGGAGCTTTACAAATAATGTTTTCTCATGTAACCTGTCCTTTGGCACCATAGCACCTGAATATAAATCAGATTTATTTCTAAAGCAGCAATAAAGTCACTGTGGACCCAATCCTATCCAATTTTCCAACACTGATGCAGCTGGGCCAACTGGGTGTGCACTGCACCCTGTGGTGGGGGATGGACAGTCATGGAGACCTCCTTACAACAAGGGAATGTTTCTTCCCTTACCTCAAGGCTGCATTGTGGCTACATTGGCTCTGGAAAGTTGGATAGCTTTGGACCCTGTAGCACTGTACCATAAGGATTTTGATCATGCTGATAGCCATATGATGAAGACTGGTCTCTGCTATTCAACCATCTCTCCACTTACAGCCAGTGCATGTTGATTCCAAGCTTGCTGTAAGCGTCCAACTCCATGTGCAGGATCAATCCTTTGGTGCACAGTCACAGTGGATTCACATGACCATGGACCAGGAGGAAATGTGTGCAGGCTTTTCAAAGCATTTTCCCCATGGCTATTATTATTATTATTATTATTATTATTATTATTATTAGTAGTAGTAGTAGTAGTAGTAGTAGTAGTAGTAGTAGTAGTAGTAGTAGTAGTAGTATCATCATCATCATCATCATCATTAATGCACTGCTTTACCACCCAAAAAAAGTTCTGAGAGCAGTTTAGGTAGCAAAAGAAATGAAAAGATAGTTCTCTTTCCCAAAGGGGCTCACAATCTTCAAAAAGACGCTAAAGAGACTCCAGCAAAGAGCCACTGGATGAGATGAAGTGCTGGGATGAAGAGGGGTGGGTGTCAGCGGCAGTCCTGCCATTGTCTGGGAGTGTGTGTCAAATGCCCTGGGTGTTGGTGCCGCTGCCAGGCCCTTTAAGGGCGGCAGCACCGCCTCCATCCCCATCATTCTGCCCTCTGGGGAACAGGAACAAATCAGTACATGCTGTCCGAAGGCATTACAGTGCTTTCAGACAGCAGGGGAGCATCACGTGAGGCTCCACGAAGCTCAGGCAGCTTGCGGGAGGGTGGCCATCCGCGGACCTGGCCTTAGGGCAGCTACAAGGCCAAAGATGTGGCTGGCGGTTGCTCTCCCTCTGTTGAATTCAAAAGACACCCACACCTACACTAAAAAAAAAAGTGCTTTTGATGCACCTTTTTGCCAAATGGGTAGCTCTTCTCAGTCATCTGAGATGAGGACACCTGAGGGGAAGGAAGAGAGAAGCTCAGTAACAATTTGGGGTTTTTTTTTTCATCCTCATTGTTTTTCTCTTCACCTTTCAAATTAGTCATTTGAAAGTTCAGGAACCAGAAAAGCCTAAGGAGGAGACAGAGGAAGAAGAAGAGATCTAAATCAGGTCCAGAAGGCAAATCAGCAGGTGAAAGATAAGCACTGCAGGAAGCTAAGATGTGCTAGGGGCTGGGGGAAGAGGACTGGACACGGAGAAACATGGAATAATCCGAGGTCTTGAATGTAGACAATAAAGTATACTGCAGTACCAGCTACTTCTGTAAATCCAAAGGAGGGAGGCAGGGGGGGCCCTGCCTTTCGCATATTTTGTTACTGGCTCCCCCACTTTCCTGAGTGGATAGGGGCTGCGTGATGTGGGTTTGGGCTTCCCTATGGAAGAGAGAGCACAAGAGGCTTGCAATGTCCTGTAATATTGCTTACAATATTTACAAATATACCAGTACAGCACGAGTCAAGGCTAGTAGCGTGCGCATTCTGACAAGGCCGTGCAAAGCTCCTCAGCTTTCCAGCCACGCACTCCGGAGGTGCCTAGCGGTGCTAGTTATGGGCAGTGCAATCCTAAATTGTGCTGGATTGGCGAGGCGGGTGGGCCTGCACCAAATCCAGAGCACCTTAGGTGCACTGGGGACCTCCCCAGATCAAGGGCACGTCCGTCCCCTTGCCCCAGGGGAGGCTCCGGCCGCCCCATGGGGTTCCTCGGATCGACGCCTGCTGTATAGCAGGCGCAGATCCAAGGAAGCTGCACGGCCCGATTCTGGGCTGTGCGGCCTCCTGATGGGGCCTTGGATGCAGCCTTACAGCTGCATCCTGGCCCTGCCCCCTCCCCGGGCCAGCACACCTACCGGCCCACTCCCCACGCAGTTCTGACTCCTCCCCGCCCGCCCAGAACCTCCCTTGCACCAGCCAAGTTTGGGTGGCGCATGGGAGGCTTCCCATCAGCACTCTTGGGCCGATGCTATGAGTAGTGTCAGCCCAAGCACCGTTGCGATGACACGGGTGCTGCTCCGCGCCCCTGCATCGGCGCTAAAGACGTAGCACTGACGCAACCACGTACTACATAAGGCGCTTGATTGTGCCTCAGCCTGACCCTGACTTCCCACCCAACAGCTGCAAACGTCCCTGTCTTTACACTGAGGGACACCTTCCAGCTCTAGTCACCTTTCTGCATTCCAGACATATACACCTCTGTGTATCTCCCAACAAGGAACATCCAGTGGCCCATAAGGAACACTCATTGCATGGTTCTTTGTCAAGTCCTTCCTAGACTCTGGTCAGGCATTGCCTTAGGGCACAATCACAGCGATAAATGCGTTCACCAGGCACCAAACCTACAACAATATAGCACAGGCAGGCCCCTATATCCATGGGGCATCCATTCCAGGGCCCTCTGTGGATATAGAAACCACCGCTACGGCCATGACTTCATGGCCCCCACATGTGCCCCCGTGCACCGATTGGTTAGATCCTTACCAGTGGAAAAATGTGCTTGCTTTTACCGGTCACTATAAACATTCAAGCTCATAGTGACTTATAGGCAGGCTGCCGACAGGCTGAATGCTTGAAGCGGTTAATTTCCTGCTTTCTGTTAGCATTGATCAAGTCCCATCAAATATTCAAGCTTGAATGTTTATAGCGACCCATATAAGCAAGAACATTTTCACCCTGGTAAGAATCTCTCTGATTCTGAGCTTATGCACATTTTTTTGAAATTCTTTTAGTTCAGTTTTTTCATCATCTGTTACGGGGGAATATATTGTAATAAATGTTTTATTAAGAGTCATGCTTAAGGCCAGAAAGTTCTTGAACAAAAAGCAGCTGCAGATGGATTGGGACCTGGGGAGGATGTTAACCCTTCCCCTATGCCATTCTCGTGCTGAAAATCACCCCTTCCCAAGTAGCTAGTAGCAGCAAATAGCTATTTTGGGCAAAGTGGCAATGGTGTAGTGATTTTTGGCAGGAAAATGGTGCAGGGGGAAATTTCCTGCCTGATATCCTGTTGACAATAAATGTTGTGCAGCAGTAGCAACGCTCTACTTCACTCAGCAAACAAAGAGTCTTGACCAACAAGGAAGACTCTGAAAGTGTGATTTCAGATGAAAAAACACTGGAAGGGAGTGCTTGGCAAAATGCACTATACACAAAGCGCTCTGCCAGATGGAATGCATGGAACAGTTCATGACCAACAGTTTTGACTGTTCCATCAACACGTCTTGGGAGGCTGGAAATGCCATGCTGGATTACTCAAAGAAAGCAGCTTCCTGATTTGCAAGACGGCAGCCTCCCTGCTAAACGGGGGTGGGCGGGCCTAGCAATTGAGGAGTATCAAGTCACTAATTACTTTTCCATGTGAAAGTGTTGCCTGGCATCCTGCATCCAGCCAGGAAAGTCGTCTGAGGCTGGTTCTTGGACAAAGTCGAGGCAGAATCTTCAATGAGCAGGTAAGGGATTTTCAGTTGTGCAGCTACAGTGGGGTGGCATGGTAAGTATTGCAGGCATTGCAAGATACTGTGTCAGCAGCTCCTGCATCAACCTGTTTCCAATGTGCTTTGAGAGAGAATTAGATCCTGGAACCGGAATTGCCAACCTTACGCAGCTCATGGACATGGCAGGAATTCTAAGTAGGAAAGGAGGGAGCAGTCACAAAATAGCCACTGCAGAAGGCAGGGCCAGGCATCATACGGCTGCAGAAGGGGTGGTACCAGTGAACAAAATAAGGTCCCACAGACATGGACACACCTTCCACCCATCCTGCCGTCCATCTACCCATGCATCCATTCACCCAGCCACTCAACACCTTCCCTTCCTTCTACCCATCCAGTCATCCTCTGCAGCTCCCATCACCGTCTCCTTGCTTTGCCTCTACCACTGTTGACTCACCTCTTACCTGTCCTGCTCAGCATACAGATGTCAGGAGCCCTGCATGGCTCAGCATACACTTGTGGTTCAAGGGGGAGGGAGCAGAAAAGGGAGGCTCTCTGCCCTCTACCCTCCACGCTTGACAAGCGGATAGATGGGCACCACTAGATAGCCCTGAGGGAGCATGTGCACTCATGGGCAATATGTGGAGGACCCCTGACTTAGGAAAAAGCAGCTCTTGTAAAAAAAATTATTTTTTACATATTTTTCACCTAGGGGTTGATGCACACAATAATACAGCAGCGGTGGCAAAAACATAGGCCTTTTTAAACAACACATTATCCATAAGCAATCCCAGTTTCCTTATCAAGCGTAGCCTCAATAGAGAGCTGCAAGCAGTCATGACTCCTTGAGTGTTATCTGTATCATATCTGTGTTTACATTCTTATTGTGCACAAAAAATCTTAAGCGTACACTCAAAAAATATAATGCCTGAAGTTGCTCTATTTGCAGTGTGGATAATGATCCCCCCGTCTGTTGATTATGGCAGCTATGCTGGAGTTCACCAATGCTTGATTAATCATCCAACGATGATTAAGGGTTCTGGTTCTGGGGATGCTTGTCATCTCTTACAGACATTGGCACTGCAGTACACCCCAAATTGTCTGTGGTTGCCAAAGGTAGTTCTTCCATCATTTCATCTGGAAGTTTATGTCCACCAAATGACTGACAGTCGGTTCGGTCGAAACGGAGTACATCCGCGACAGCTCTGTTTGTGAGCTTCTTTGCTCATCTACCTAGGCACTGTCAAAGGCAAATTGTGCAAAGGGTCCTTCCCATTCACGCGATTCTTCTCCTCCTTTCACTCTCTGTTGCTTCACAGAGATCTGGTGGACATGCGGAACCAGATGGTACGTGACCAGCGACGCCAACTTAGGCTGGAAGAGTCTCAACACAAGAAGGAGAAGCACAAGGACGACCGCGTGCTGCAGACGTTCAAGAATGCCATGGAGGTGGCCACGCCGCATAGCTCTCTCCTGATATCTCCTATCCAGAAGTCAGTGGCACTGCCGGAGCCTGAAAGTCCGCCTCCCACCCATTTTTCAAGCACCCCTCTGAGTTCATGGTATTACCCAGCAGCAACAGGGGCCTCCACTAGTAGCCAGCACTTTGCTAGACAGACCCCCACTTCCAACAACTCTCTCCCCCACAGCGAGCCACATTCCGTCTTGAGGGGCGGACCGACCTCTGGCCTGAATATGAAATACTACTCAGAGCCCAACCTAAGTTGCTCCGAAGCCCCAGTTCACTCCCAATATAACATGGCAACCTTGGAACTAGACACTGACTCCAACGTCCAACCAAGTGACATGGCTACTTCCTACAGGGCCATGCCAGTGGGGAGCAGAAATTTTACCCACAGACTCCACTATCACTTGAGCAGAGACCGTAATTCTATTGTCTCGACACACCAAAAACTCACACTGAAAGTGGCAAAGAAGAAGAGGTAATTGAGACTGTGGAGAATTAACGTGGTCCCATGAGTGGTAGAGGAAGCACTCTCCAAATGACAATCAGAACAGGGTAAATTTGTTTGATTCACACACTCATAGGGAGGATGAGGCATGTCTGTGTGCTGGCCTCTCTGACTCCGAGAATGGGCCAAATACACTTTATGGTGATCCTTATGTCGGCCAAACTTTGCTGGCTTTACTGTGCTGGCCTAACTCCAGGTTAGGATTGTGCCCCCCAATATCATTCTCCATGCATCTTGCTGCACATGTTTTTTCTGAACCAAGTACAAGCTTCTAAAAGTCCCTAGGGCCGAACACCAAATGAGAGGAAATAACAGCACCATAAAGAACTATGAGACACTGATGCTCACTAGAAGACAAGATGAAATCATTGGGCTCAGGCAGAGGCGTCATGCAGCCAGAACGCTGGGCGGGAGGAACGGGTGAGCGGTAGCCCGCCCGTTGTGTTCCGGTCCGTTTCGCCGTCTTCCCCGCCCCAGCCCAGCGTTCCAGCTACATGACGCCTCTGGGCTCAGGCATCCTGATTTGTAGCTCAGAAAGAGACCCTGAAGAGCAGATAAGAATCCTGGGTGATACGCTCAAATGGGAACTGGAGTGAAAGGTAGGGAGAAGATTCTGACAAGAGAAGGAAGTTATGGGATGCCTGATTTTCAGAGTCAAATTCCTATTTATTTAGAATATGTATGTATTGTTTTTCAACAATAACAAACAATCTCAGGGCACTTTTCAAAGCAAAACCATGAAGAACAGAGTCCCAAAGAGGCTTGAAGTCTATATAACGGGGTGGCCAAATCGTGGCTAGTGAGAGCGCAATCCAAGCCTGGAGTTAGGCCAGCAAAGTTTGGCCGGCACAAGGGACAACATAAAGTATGTTTCGACCACTCTCAGTCAGAGAGGTCAGCACACAGGCGTGCGCAGGGCCGGCTCTAGGAGTGGCGGGGCCCAATGTGGGGCATTCCTGTGGGGGGCCCCACTCACCAAGAAGAGCACTTGTGGTGCCACACACAAAGTGTGACACCTGGAAATAGTTGGCGGTGACAGGATGATGTCACTGCCAATTACTTCCAGGAAGCCCATTTTGGGCACTTCAGAAGCTGGGGCAGCTGAGAGGTCCCAAGGTAAAGCTGCTCTGCTGGCCCCACTGACCTACAATCCTAAAAGAACCGACTGCAGCAGCAAGCAATATCCTCACTGCACTGGTTCAGGGGCCCCTAAAGCGCGGGGCGCGATGTGATGGCATTGGCCACATTGGCTTAAGGCTGTCCCTGGGCGTGCGCCATCCTCCCTGACTCCGAGAGTGTCAGGAGTGTTAAATACGCTTTACGGTGTTTGCTGGCCTATCTCCAGGTTAGGATTGGGCTCTCACTAGCCACGATTTGGCCACCCCTGTTATACAGACTTGAACAACAATATAGTAGTAGGGTGTTAAAAAAATGTATTAGTGGTAGGATAGAGAGGTAAGAGATTTTGTATTAGTCAGATGAGTAAAGAAAATCTGAAATGTGACGGTTTTTCGCGCTCGGGGATGTAAAAAAAGAAGTAGTAAGAAAAATTTTCAAATAAAAAAATCTATATTCCTAAAAAAAAACAAAACAATATTCCAGGTTAGGATTGCGCCCTGACACATAATGTGCAACTCGCTGAAATATATTGGCTGAGCTTCTTTTTGCACCACAATAAAAGGTAATTTTTGGTTCCTGGAAATCCTCCCGGGTAGTGAATTTGTGGATGACGAACCATTAATACTATGGGATCAATGGGGTTAGGTGCAAGGGGTACCTTATCTGCCATCAGAAGAATCCAGCAGAGACCCTCAGGAAGCCTGACTGTATTTACTGGACATAAACTGAGAGTCCACTGGATTAGAACATGTTTCATGTTCATGGTGAGCAAATGTATTTAAGAATTTAAATGCTTCATAAATACTGCAGTTCTCGGACGTCTGAAGTTTATCGTATGTGGCTCTTTCGTTAAGCAAGCTTGGCCACGCCTGCTGCATAGAGAAGACACAGAGAAAGGCACCAGGGCAACCATTGAGAAGGCTGCAATGCTGGGATGAATAGGGACAGTTCTCCAGCGGAAAATGTGAGCCAGCATTAAAGGATGCTCCTTTGCCCGGGGGCTCAAGCTGCCATCCTAGTATGCAGTATTGCCTGGCAGTCCCATTGAAAGCTATCGTGCTGTTACCAGTAAGCCTGGGAAGGACCAGGCTGCAAGTCAGACATCATGAAGTATTGATGCCGCACAAGTGTACTCCTCCGTCTGTTCTGCAACATGGCTTTTGTGATGATTTGCGGACTAAAACAATTGTTAGCGGAGCATTGTTTTTAACTCTGCAAAACAAGTGCAAATCAAAAGCTAACATCATTTCAGGGAACAACTTGGAAGCAAAGATCAATCCTGCGCAACCAGATTCGTAGCAAAACAAAATCAACGTAGCATTTATGCCAGGAACCCATCTGTGCCACGCAGCTGACTCCCTGTCGCAAAGCAGGGAATTGTCTGTGTCTGGCATGTTAAAATGGTTTCGTTTTTTCCTTCCTCTTCTAAGGCTTTGCCTACATTTCAAAAGAATTTGCAACACCTTCATTCCTCTCAGGCCGGAGAGGATTTTCACATTCTGATCAAACTCATAATTGGCTGGGGAAAAGGAAACTTTGGGTTGACTCACTTTTCTTTAGTGTTTTCTGGTTTTGTCTGTCTGTTACTGTAACATCTCCTTTGAATATTAAGGGTGCAATCCAAGGCCACCCTAGAGCTGACGCAAGCTGCCTCTCATCGGCCCTGCGGTGTCGTGAAAGTGCCATAAAGCACTTTTGCGCCAGCGCAAGGGGTGCTAAGCCGATGCAAGCAGTTGCGTTGGCCCTGTAGCACTGGAGCATGCTTGAAGTAAGCCGCTCCTGCTCCAGTAGAGTTCGGCTGGTGCTGGTGCAGGGCCTATGCTGGGCAGGGGGAAGGCTGGAGAGAGGGCAAAAAATGGGGCAAGGGGAGGGCATTCTGGGGTGGGCCAGCCCAGGGTGAGGGGTGGAGATTGGATGCAGTTGTGAGGCTACATCCTAACACCCATCCCCGGGCTGCATTGCCCCAATTTGGGCTGCACTGTGTTCTTGTGTCTGTGCCCACCATATAGTGGGCATAGATCCAAGTAGCCCATAGGGGTGGCTGGTGCCTACCCCGGGGCAAGGGGACAAATGTATCTGCCTCATGGAGGCTCCAGGCTGCTCCCAACCAGCATTGGTTACAGCGCAGGCCTACCAGCCTGTCTGTTCCAAAGCAGTTTAGGATTACGCCCTAAGATCAGTGATGTCATGCAGGGGGTACGCGGGGGTACGCGAGTACCGGTTTCTAGGATTACAGCTGGCCCCGCCCATTCGCCCGCCCTCTGCAACGTTTGAATTTCCTGCATGTTTGAGTTGCCTGCATGTTCTCAGAGCCAGGCAGGCAGGCAGGCAGCGAGCGGAGCCTTTCCTTTCCTTGCCACTGAAAAATGAGTTGCTCTGGGGTTTTAACATGATGCCAGGCCTCCTTAACATGTTCTGGGGGAGCTGTGGAATACTGTTGCAACTGTTGGGTCAGTTTAAAATCATCTGAGGCCTCAAAAAGGGCTTTTTTCATGTCACTTCCTGCCACGACATCACTTCTGGCTTATGACGTCACTTCCGGTGGGCGGGTCCCAACACGTGCCAATCAAAAGTGAGTACCTGTTCTTAAATCATTTAGATGACACCACTGCCTAAGATATTGTATTGTCCCCTGCTAACTGGGCAAAGAGGCACCTTTTAAAGTGGTCTCCTCTTACATTTAGCAGGGGGAAAACCACAGTCCCTCTTCACCCCACCGTGGCGTCTTTTCCAGTGGTGGTTGCTGGTGTCTTGTCTAGATTTTGTTTAGAATGTGAGTGTCTGGAAAACCCTTTGTCGACTTACTGGAAAACCGTTTGCCAACTTATTTTAGGCGCTCTACGTGGGGCTGCCTTTGAAGATGGTCCGGAAATTACAACTAGTACAGAACGCAGCTGCTCGGGTGGTTGCTGGGGCACATCGGTTTGACTCTGTCGAGCTGTTGCTTTGGCGGCTACACTGGCTGCTGGTTCTGTTCCGGGCCCAATTCAAGGTGCTAGTTTTGACTTTTAAAGCCCTTTACGGCTCGGGTCCGGGGTATTTGAGGGACCGCCTCCTTCCATATAATCCTACCCGTACTCTTAGATCATCTGGGGGGGCCCTTTTGACTGTGCCGCCACCAGGAGAAGTGAGAGGGGTGGCGGCCAGGAAGAGGGCCTTCTCGGTGGTGGCCCCCCAACTTTGGAATACCCTCCCCTTAGAATTGAGAACTGCTCCCTCTTTGTTAACATTTTGGCGGGGGCTGAAGACCTTTTTATTTCAAAAAGCTTTTAACTGTTGACAGGCTGGCTGGCTGGTTCACTTTTATATTTTATACCTTATGATCCACAGGGCTTGTTGTTTTTAAATTTTATTGCTTGTTTTTAATTTTGTTTTATTGTATTGTTTTAATATTGTTTTTAAATTGTTTTTTGTGTTGAATTTTATATTGTAATGCCGCCTTGGGTGCCTTTGGGCAAAAAGGCGGGATAGAAATCTAATAAATAATAATAATAATAATAATTTTACTGTGTAAACCACTTTGTGAACTACACTTCTTGAAAAGTAGTATACACGTATTCTTAATCATTGTCTTAGGATGAGATTTGGCATATCAGGACATAATGCTGTGTTTCACATGGGGAAATGCGTCCTTCCCATCCATTTTTGAAGTGAGAATGAAAAATGTACAACACGCTCATTACATCCAGTCAATATTTTATTTCATTTTTGTTGACGACGGCATCAACCAAAGGTCACAGCAGTGAACAAAAATAATGAACATGATTAAAAGCATAACTTGAAAAAAACGCAGGCATAGTATAGCCAATCCTTGCAGCCAGGTTGCAGTTGGTCAAAAATGTTTTCATTTGCAGAAACAGACAATAAGACAGATAATATGAGTCAAGTATGTTATTCAAAGTCTAGGCCCTCTAGGCTCTGGTGATTTACTAGTAAGTGATCATGGGCGCAATCCTAACCTGGAGTTCTGCTGGCACAAGTCCCTTATGCCAGTCTAGGAGTGTTGCAAACATGCCGTCCACGTGCCGTCCTCCCTGATTCCGACAATGGTCCAAATGCGCTTTACAGTGTGTTTGCAACACTCCTGGACTGGCCCAGGGGACTTGTGCCAGCAGAACTCCAGGTTAGGATTGCACTCGAGGACACATAGTGATGGGAACAGTGCTGCTCTCATTTGCTATGTATCAGTGTTTTAATATGATGTTTAAGCTGCTTTGAGCATTGAGTGGCAGGATTAAAATATGTTTAAAGAGTAAAAAAAAATTCTGTGTTTTGGATGTATAATTTTTCAAAAACTAAATACCTTAAAGTGTAAATATATATGGAAGTATAACTAGCTTGCAAGTGTGACCCCTAGTTTAGAGCTAGTCATGTCCCTAGAGAAAACAACATCTAGCCATTATATTTATTCTGCAAACTGCCTTGGGATCCAAGGTTGAAAATCAGTTTATAAATGAATAAAAATAAATAACGCAAGCAGCCCAATCCTATTTTGGGCTTACGACAGTGGATCATGCTATCCACTTCTCTAAGTCCTGGCCTGCATTCAGAGGCGGATCTACAGGGAGGGCAAGGCTCTAAGTGTTGCAAGAAGCCTTACCCTGTCATGTAACTCCCTCCTCTCCCTTGCTGCTGTAGCCAGTAAGCAATGCCAAGATGTTGCTTTTCCCTGTGAGGATTGGCTAAAACGGTGCAGGAGAGGAGTGGTTTCCACTGCAAGGTAAGGCTTCTTGCAAAACTTAGAGCTTTGCCCTCCCTTAGATCTGCCTCTGTCTGCATTGCAAAGGGCATGTTGCTGTTGTGTCCTGTGGAATTGCCAGTGCAAAAGGCCAGAGGCCCCCACCCAGGCCACGCTGGAGCAGGTAAGGTGGTGGTGGTGGTGGGTCATGGGCAGTTTGAGGGTGGGAGGGGGTGGATCTCTGCGGCAGTCAGCCACACTGGGATTCTATCACCTTTTACCAGGTCCAACATGCCCCTAAGCCTCCTCGGACGTACGCCAGTTAAATAGCTGAATAGCTGGCCTAGGACCAAGGAGACCCATTGGCAGCCAGGCAGCTTACAGGGGGAGATTTGGACCATCTGGTTGCCCTTCCCACCATAGGATGCAGTGCATGCTCCGTTGTTGCCACGGCATCATGTAGGTTGGTGAGGAATAGAATTAGTGCAAAAGCAATTTTTTTAACGTTTGCTTGGGACTCCCTGTTTATCCCGGTGTTAAATCTAGGTTCCCTTCAGCATAACATTTGAGAGAGTCAAGGGATTTTAGCAACCAGTGAGCAAGTGACGATGGGTGAAACAGATCAAAACCCACGTTAATCCTTGACCAAATTTGATTTTGCTCAGGTTCAACAACCATTTCAAGCTTCAGCCACTAGGTGTCGCGATGGCACCGAAATTAATATAAATGAAATCTTGTGCATCTCATGCCTTGTCTTTCTACAAAGAGACTCATCCTTGATTTCATCAATAACCAGGCCAACGCCTGCTAATTCATGCAAAACAGATTCCATTTGTTTGGGACAGAAGGCTTTAGCATGCTGTTCCACAACCCCTCAGCAATCCATGAATCCCTTTGTGGGTTACCTCTTCCCACTCCGTAATGACTTCAGAGTGTAAAGCCCCCTCTCCTCTTACAACAGCCCTATAAGAAGCAGAGAAATATGTTCAGGTTATGGAACCATCCAGGACATCTCACAGGAAGAGAACTGGGCTCTGAGGGAGCCATCTCTGCAGTGATTCTGCTGGCAGGCTCTAACTCAGCCACATTCAAATGACCGGAGTACTTCAAACACACTGGGGCTACTGCAAATGATTTCATATCCGTTAGTCTGCTAAGACAATGCTTCCCATCCCTCTCCTTGTAAATGCTCTGGACTGTCTGTTTAATAGCTGCCTGTTTATAGTAACTGTAATGAATGCCTGCTTTTGAATAGATGCTTTTGAATTATGGTGTTGGAGGAGACTCTTGAGAGTCCCCTGGACTGCAAGGAGATCCAATCGGTCAAGCCTACAGGAACTCAAGCCTGATTGTTCCCTGGAAGGACAAATCCTGAAGCTGAAGCTCCAGTACTTTGGCCACCTGATGAGAAGAGAGGACTCTTTAGAAAAGACCCTCATGCTGGGAAAGATTGAAGGCAAAAGGAGAAGGGGGCGGCAGAGGATGAGATGGTTAGATAGTGTCACCGAAGCGATGAACATGAAATTTGGCAACCCCGGAAGCTAGTGGAGGACAGGGAGGCCTGGCGTGCTGTGGTCCATGGGGTTGCAAAGACTCGGACACGACTTACTGACTGAACAACAACAACAACAACGATGAATGCCTTGTTTTGCCCCCCCCCCTTTTGCTGATTTTTCCTTATTTTTGGGCATTTCTGTATAGCTTAGAAGCTGCTGTGCAGGTCAAGAGCCCAATCATATCCAACTTTCCAGCACTGATGCACCCACAATGTAGACCCGAGATAAGGGAACAACTGTTCCCTGACTCAGTTGCAGACCTAGCCAATGGGCTGTCCAGGTGGCAGAGGAGTAGGGCCACCGCCATGAAGGTAGAATAACAGGAGAGGACATCCCTTAAGAAGAGATAGCAGCCGAATGAGGCCAGGGGGCAGGCTTAGCAGCCATGTTGGCGTACTCAAAACAATCCTTATTCCAAGCATTTCGGATTGCTTTTCTGGTACTCTTTAGGACTGAATCGTTTACTCCTGAAATAAAAACTTATGAAAATAACAACGTGTGATCGTGGAGAAACATCAGTGGTAACCATATTATGAGTTAATATGCAATTCCAAGGTTTAATTCCGCGTAATTATATTACTGAACATACCGGACGAAATGCTACTTGCTATCTATTTAAACTCGGATTGCACTGTTTTGACAGACTTATTTTTTGAAATCTACACAAGCAAAAATAAAACGGCCATGCCCCATAAAAAAAATGTCTGTTAATGTTCAGAATTTCAAAAGTATTACAGTAGGAAAATTACATTAAAATCTCTTCATAACACAAGTAGTTGTCAATATGAGAGTAATTCTTCTTTACTTCTAGACTATTAAGAGTATTTTTGAAAACTTCTACACTCACCCCCCCCCCCAAAAAAAACAAATTCTGTTAATGTTCAGAATTTCGAAAATATTACAGTAGAAAATGGAAGGTGGGAAAAAACGTGTAAACGGGAAGGGGGAAAAAAGGAGGGGGAAATATATTTTTTTTACCTTCTAGACCATTAACAGTGGGTGTCAGAAAATGGTGAATAAGACTGCTAGGAACAACAAGAAATTACACAGCTTCAAAAATAATGCACTATTTCAGTGAACTGTAGTTTTATTGAACCGATGTAATGAGAATACATGAATCCTTCCGTGGAAATTAAGTCCCATTTTTCGTACAGCGATTTGCACACCCATATGCAGAACACACAGGCATGATTAAAGACGTTGAGATTAACTTTTACACGCGTGCAGGGAGATTTTTATTCGTGAATTCGCGGCAATCCTCCTCCTTGGCGGGAAAGATCTGAGTCAGCCATATTTGTATACTCATGGCTTCAAGAAAATAATATAATGTCCTCTCCTGTTAATCTAACCTTTTTGGCCACCGCCCCTCCCCTGGCTCCCTGCCTCCAGCGCTGCTCCGTCACGCCCCCACGCCACACCAGGCTCCATTTTGGAGGAGGAAAGGGAGGACGGGCAGGCCAAACACCCCTCTCCTCTCCAAGAGGCAAGCTGCCTCGTCGCCACTCTCCTCCTGCTCCAGCAGTGCTTGCACCCGGGGCATTTGGCCCCTCCTTCAAAATGGTAGGACCAGGACTGCAATTCAGCACATCCCCCACCTGCAAGAGAAAGTGGTGCTGGAGTGCGTGGCGCTCCAGGTTGTGCTGCCCAATGGCGACACCATGGCTGCCACCTCTGCCATGGACCTGTAGAAAAGAGAGGGCACCTGCTGAGCCTCTAAATAAAGTCGGAAGCCCTCCACTCTTGGCTTTTAGAAATCTGCACTGGGAGCAAGGCCAGGTGATCTGCTTCTCGCTTGGGCAAGTGGGAACTGGATCAGTGCAGCTGCATTAGCAACAGGATGGAGTGAGACGGTGGCCCACTTGGGGTGACGCACACCCTTCGCTTCCCCCCTTTGGGTCCCTCACAATCCACTTCCAGTGCAATCTGCTTCACCTGGTCTCATGGTTGGGCTGGCAGTGAGTGGTGTGGTACAGCCCAGGCACTTGATTGCCACTCTAGTGAGAATGCGGCCTCAGTAAGAGAGTGCCCATGGCTTTGTGACTGTGGTCTGCTATGGCAACTGCATTCATCAGACAGGCTGAAGGTAGCAGCTGCATCAGGAAATCACATATTCTAAGCAGCTCACCTAAAAACCTTGGAACTCCTTGCGTTTCCTCCGGGCCCTTAAAGGCCTGAACTCTCAACACTTCCCAAATGAAACCTCCAAAGCTGTCTCCTTGCATTTGTTTTTCCTCAGATCACTATTTAGACTTTAGCAAGCATTATGCAGGGAAGACATGCAACCTCAAGGCAGAATAATAGCCCATGGTTCATTCTTGGTTTGTTTTCCAATAGGGTTGGTTGTTTTCCTCCTGCCCGGCTGGTTTGAATTTACATGGGCTGAAGTCACCAGCAGCCACACACTTCCAATATGTTTCAATGCAAAAACTTGCACAGGCATTGTGGGCTAACCCGTAACCTGGGTCTGTGGTGGTCCACTTGACAGGTGGACAATAGGCTTCTTTGAAGATGTTTCTACAGAGTTGTGTGCATTGGCCATTCGTCTCAGTAGTATTACAAAATACATGGACATATTGATGTATCTGATGCCAAGTATCGTGAGAAGGGAAAATGCAGTTGCAGATGGGAGAGCCATGCAGATGGGGGAGGCCCCCACACCATTTTCCTAGTTGAAACCCCCCTAGCTGTGTTTTGCCCCCTCTCAACTTATGGGGATGTTCAGCTGGAACAATGAGGCAGAGGAAAACAAATGATGTTGACGCCCTTGAGCAAACCAAGGGTTCTGTTCTAAATTGGAATGGGGGCTCACAGCTGCATTTTTCAAAACAAGAACAGGAAATGCACAGCTTTTGCCTGTCAGGTCCAGTTTGGCTCAGAAATGGAGAGACATGGCTTTGCCGCTCCAGGGCGTTTCCATGATTCCAAGCAGAAAGTCTTGGGGAGAAGATGCAATGTGACTTTTATTGATTGGGCTTTTTGCGGCAAAAGCTTTCTCTCCCATGGTATCAAGTGGCAGTGAATTCACCCAGGCTGCAGCGGCAGGACCTCCGCACCTGGGTTGGGAAGCCAGGCGGATGCATCGTGATGTCACATGTGATGCCATGATGTCACGTGGCGTTCCTGGGGCGCATAAAAGCCCCGGTACGCCTCTGACCCTCCATTGTGTTCGTTCCACTTTCCCTGATACCTCTATGTGCACCACTTGTTACACTACTACTCAGGGCTGGCCTATCAATGAGACCCACTGGCTCAGGCCGTAGATTGGCAGGAGGCACCAACCTCTCTCTCCCCACTCACCTCTACTCCTCCTTTTCTTCCTCCTCTACACTTCCTGGGTTGGAAAAGGAAAAGAGGCATGCAGCAGAAGTGTGAAGGAGAGGAAGACGGGCCATAACCTTCTAGCCGAGTAGTGTCAAACTTGGTTTCATATCGCAGGCCAAACAGCAAAAGTGACATCATCAAGCAAGTGAAGGCCAGAAATAAGTTATTTTTCTCACTTAGGAAGTCATTCGCTGCAAACGACAAAAGAGACAATATACAAATCTTGATTATATTTTCAAGATGTGGGAGAGCCCCATTATCATGCAGGCTACCCTTTCAGCAGCATTGTTTCTGCTGAGGCATCCCTTCGCAGCCCAACAACCAAGAAGTGTTCTGGGAAGTGGAACCTCGGCAGAAGCAGCACTGCTGAGAGGCGGCCCATGTAACAACTGGATTCTTCCAGCACCTCAGCAGCATCCCCTTCCCCCTCTCTTGGTCTGCCCCTTCCCCTGTAGTGTGCCTTGCCTTCTGTGGCCTCCTTCCATCTCTCCCTCCCAGTGCCTTGACAGAAGCCACACCGCTGAAAGGGCGACCCTGGGATTGCCTAATCATCATGGGCCTCTTCCAAGGCATCACTTTGCAGTTCGGAAGCTGAAAGCAGCTGATGGAGGCACAGAGTGAGCCTCCTGGGCACTCCCAACAATGCCCTTTCAGCAGTTCCACTTTTGCTGAGGCATCCCTTTGCAGCTCAGCAGCTGGTAGTAGTGCCGGGAGAGCCCTTTCTTCCTTTCCAATCTAGGGTATGTGAGGGGAGCAGAGGCAGACCCATCACCAGGTACAGAGAGGCGGGTGCTCCAGAATGCCAGGAGCAAAGGAGTGGCAACAGGATGCAGGCATGTCTCATGTGCTCCTCGAGGCATCTGGTGGGCGAGATATAGGAAGCTGATGGGCCTTTGGCCTGATCCAGCAGGGCTCTTCTTCGGTTCTTATGAGGCAGTATTGACATCCCAGTCCTGCTACTACTACATTGCCTTTGAATGCTTCTTAGTTTTGCTACCTCATTGTTTCTCTTCGACTTCTCAGTGGCATTCATTGCTATCAGCTGTGGCATCCTTCTGGGTTGCTTTGCCAGGATGAGGCTGGCACTGTTTTTCAGGCATCTGGTATTTCCTGGAGGGTTGTTTCCAGATGGTGGTGCTGGGACCCATCGCCCTTGACCCAGAGGGTGCCAAAAGACTCCATCTTATGTACTATGCTACAGTGGGCGGGTATTCAACCTTTTCTCCTGTACTATCTTCCCAGTCAGGCAGCCCAGTCCTACCTAACTCTCCACATGGTGATGCAGTGGTGCCAATTTGAGGGAGTCTTGTGATCTGGAGGCCTCCTCAGGAGCAGAGCCATACCCCCCCCCCAGCACTGCTGCCCCACCCTCTGCGTCACTCAGCCACACCTCCCTGCGCCCGGAATCGCTCCATTTAGGAGCAATCATGGCGCTGCGGGTTAAACCGCTGCTGCTGGGCTTTCCGACCGGAAGGTTGGGAGTTCGAGACCACGTGACGGAGCGAGCTCCCATTGCTTGTCCCAGCTCCTGCCAACCCAGCAGTTCAAAAGCACATAAAAAATGTGAGTAGATTAATAGGTACCACTTCAGTGGGAAGGTAACGGCAATCCTTGTGCTACGGCGTATAGTTATGCCGGCCACATGACCATGGAAGCTTGTCCTTGGACAAAACACCAGCTCTTTGGCTTAGAAACGGAGATGAGCACTGCCCCCTACAGTCGGTCACGACTAGACCATTTGGTCATGGGGAAACCTTTACCTTTACATAACACAAAGGAGGGCGGGGGAGGGACAAAAAGCACAAAGGCTTTTCCGCACCGCTGCACCCTGCCGCAGCCAGCACCTGCCATGCTCGCCTCTCCCCAGGGCACCCTCCCTATGCCTCTGCTCAGGGGATGCCCCTGCTGGGTCACCTGGTGCCAGTGATATTGCTGGTGCAAGTCTGCATTGGCCAGCCAAGAGAGCGGTCCTGGGAAGGGGGTGAGGATTTGGTGAGTCCTGCTGCTGCTCAATCCACTCCCTTCCTGGTCCCAATCCGCCCTCCTCCCCACCTGGTCATTCCACCCAACCCCCGCCCAACCCCTGCATTGTCTTGCCATCAGTGGTGGGCGTCCAGTATCTGTCATCACGTGGACCAGACCGCTTGCTGCTTGCAGAATGGCCAGGCCGTGCTCACTGAGATTGTCGCATTTGTGGCAGCCATAAAGCTGTTTATGCCATCAGAACACCTGACTTGTCCCAGCAAGAAAATGGCCCACAGGATTGGGCCATGTCAGATACACTCTCCTCCCAAGTGAAAAAGAGGTGTGCTTATATTTTTCCCTAAGTGAGATCAATAACACCTGGGAGATATATTTGAGATCAGAACAATGGTGCGGAGGGGAAGGGAAATTCCTCACAACTCAGCTTTGATCAAGACTGGAGTCCTCATGGCCCGTCTGGAGCAAACCACAACATCCCACTTAGAAACCTGATTGTGGGACTCCGGCATCCCAGCCCCAGGAGACTGTACTCATAGCCCCGTGTTTTCCCAAGACGATATTGACTTCAACCTTGCTCCAGGAGTCTATAGTCCACTGTGGGGTGAACTAAGAGTGCAACTTTAATAACACCCACATCCCTGGCAAGATGACACCCGAATAGTACACCAATGGCAGGCAAGAATGAAAAGGACTGTGGCAATCCGACTTCATCCACACAACTTTGCAGAGACTGAGGGCGCTAACACTAATGGCACTAGCACTGATGCAGGGGCACCAACCAGCAGCCCCACATCAGTGCTGGTGCCGTTGGGCCGACGCTAGCAGCAGCAGCAGCCAAAGGGTGCTGGCACAAGAGCAGTTCTGGGCAGGGGGAGGGTGGGCAGGAGGGAAGAACTTGGCAGGGTGGGCAGGCCAGGAGCAGTGGTGTCATTCAAATGATTTAGGAACAGGAACTCAGTTTTGATTGGCACTTGTCGGGAACCCGGAACCAGCCACGGAGCCCGTTAGGATCCGGAACGCCCTTTCTGGTACGTTCCCCCTGAATGACATCACTGGCCAGGAGGTGTGCTGGCCCAGGGAGAGGGGCGGGGTTGGGATGCAGCCATTAAGCCTCATTCAAGCCTCCATCCCCAGTCCGTGCGGCCCCAATTTGGGCAGTGTGGTGTCCTTGGCTCGGCGCCTGCTATGCAGCAGGCTATACAGCAGGTGCAGATCCAAGGAGCCCATAGGAGAGGCTGGATCCTCCCCTGGCCTGGGGCAAGGGCGGGAAAGGGAGGCTCCTGAGCACTCCAAAGCTGCGCTGGATACAGTCTCGCCGTTCCAGCACAGTTTAGGATTGCGCTCTGAAGGATGAACAGAAGGAACGTTTGCAAGGACAGACGTGAATGTTTCCAGCAGTAGAGTATTTGGGCCACATTATTGATGCTGATGTTCTTCCCAAGACAGCAGGAAAGGTCAAAGCCATAACAGATCTCTCTGATAGTGTATAAATCAGATGCGTCCTTCTGTTATGGGTGACTCATTTCTCTTCTGGCTATAGTCCCAACTCTTCTCCATAAATTTCGTTAAGTCAAAGAAAACCTTTAATTCAGACAAATGAGGGAAAGTTTTCTGAAAGCCACTGACCTGCATCTACATCCTTGCAAAAGTCTCGGAGTGAAGGCCTTGATTACCCCCCTTTTGCCCTTCATGTTGAGGGAAGCATGAAGTAGAAAGAGGTGGTGTTATATTTATTCCTGCCAGGAGCACCTTCAGGTTGGTAAAAGCTGTGGCTAAGCTTTGTTCCCTGTGTACTGCAATACTCTACTTCTTCCAACAAGCTGCAGTGCTAGCACATTGCAAACCCATTTACCGAGACACTGGCAAATATATATGACAAGCATGTGGATCCCTTTGGTGCTCATTGTATTTGTATCTCTTGACCTGTGCAGCCACTGTAATGTTCAGGATGATTCTCATGTGACGTGACTTGACTATCAAGCGGATAGAGGGATGTTCTTTTCCTTCTCCCACAACACCAAATCCAGGGGACATCCACTAAAGTGTTGGGAGAGTGTGAACAGTTAAAAGAAAATACTTTTTTACCCAGCAGGGAAAATCTGTGGAACTCCTCACCACAGGTGATGGTGTCTGGCCTGAATGCTTTTAAAAGGGGATTGGACAGTTTCCTAGAAGAAAAGTCCATCACAGGTTATAAGCCATGATAGGTATGGGCCATGATTGTTTTAGAAGTAGGCGAACTCAGAATGCCAGATGCAGGGGTGTGGCTTCAGAATGCAGGCATCTTGTTGTCTCATGTGCTCCCTGAGGCATTTGGTGGGCCATTGTGAGATATAGGAAGCTGGATTAGATGGGCCTTGGCCTGATCCAGTGGGGCTGTTCCTATGAGTACATGTCTGAAGTGGAACATCTTGTTCTGGTGGCTGTCAAAATTAAACGCTGTGGAGAATCTTGACTAGCCACAGTGTGTTTACCTCAGAACGCCAGGTACAAGGGAGTGGCAACAGAATGCAGGGAACCTGTTGTCTTGTGTGCTCCTTGAGGCATTTGGTGGGCCACTGTGAGATACAGGAAGCTGGACTAGATGGGCCTTTGGCCTGAGTCCTGCTGGATCAAGGGCCCCTGCCTGCTGCCAACTTGCTCTGGATACAACAAAGGCTGCACAATGGAGGGCAGGAGGGTATTTCTGGGTGGGTGGGTGGGGTGACGGGCTGGGATATGTGCCAGCCTGGGGAAGAGGGTGGGGGCCCCTGCCTGCTCCCATGCTCTGGATACAGCAAAGGCCCGCCGGCCTGCCCGTTCCAGCACAAGTTAGCATTGCGCCCTAAGAAGTCCACAATTGCTTCTTGTGCTCAAATTACAGGGGGACCAGAGAAGAACCTGTCCCCACTGCCCAGTGGTCCTCAGGGGTTCTAGAGCATCAGTTCCTAACCTGGGTTCTTGGCCCAATCCAGATATATATAATAGCTGGGTTGGGGGCATTCAGAAATGTTTCTCAGCCTTCCCCAGCAACTGCCCCTGCTTCATTAGGGAGGCCCATGGGGGCTGGAGCTGTTCACAAGCAGCAAGGAACACTCCATTTGTTTTGAAGGGATGTTCTTTTCCCTCTCTCAAAACACCAGAACCAGTTGGGAGAGTTAAAACAGATAAAAGGACGTACTTTTTTACCCAGCGGGTAGTTAATCTGTGGAACTCTTTGCCACAGGAGGTGGTGATGGCATCTGGTTTTGATGCCTTTAAGAAGGGATTGGACGGATTTCTGGAGGAAAGGTCCATCGTGGGCTATAGGCAATGATGGATTGTGCAACCTCCTTACAAAGGTGGTGGGCTACTTCAGAGTACCGGGTGCAAGGGAGTGGCAACAGGATGCAAGCAGTGGTGGCATCTAAATGATTTAAGAACAGGAACTCACTTTTGATTGGCACGTGTCAGGGCCCGCCCACCGGAAGTGACGTCATAAGCCGGAGGCTGGCGGCACCCAGGTCTACCCGCGGCTGGTTCCTAGCCAGCGACGACGTCAGTGACGAGTGGGCGGAGCCAGCCAGTTCTGTACAGCGCCTGGCGCCTACAGAACAGAAAGTGAAGAATTCTCCCCACCCCAATTGCAGCTCCGGTAGCGATGGGGACAGTCTCCCAAAGAAGCCTCACACCCAGAGCGCCAGTGAAATGCTCTGGACTGGAGAGACAGCGGCGAAAGCCTTTCCTTGGTCTTCGCGGCTAGGCAAGGTGGAGTTATTCAAAACTGAAGTTGAAAATTGGCACGGGGGCAGCAGCCTCGAAGCCGAGGCTGGCTGAGTAGAATGAGGCAGGAACCTGTGGAAGGGGCTGAGGGGCGGCACCACTCTGGACGGCACCCTTGGGCGCTTCCCCACACTTAAGCCCGCTTAAGCCTGGCACGTCAGGAGGGCAGCTTCAAAAAGTCCCGGCTCCCCTCCGTCCCCGCCTCGATTCGCCACCGCACCCCCAGGACACCCCTTCCCCCCAGTGGGCTGCAGACTCACCAGAGCAGTTGCTGACTCCACACATGTGGCTGGAGGGAGCGAGGAAGGGGGCTGTGCAGGGCGGGACTTCCCCACTGCAGCCCTTCCCCCTTCGCCCCTCTAGGAATCCAGAGTCGCTCCCTTTAACCCTCTGAGTGCCGGCCAACCAAGAAGAAAAGCTCTTTGCAGAGGAATCGGGAGGGGGGAGGAGGGGGGAAGCGCCGCGGAGTGAAGTGGGCGGAGTCAGACCTAATTTTAACAAGTGGAACTGAGTTCCCCCGCGTTCCCCCTACATGACATCACTGGATGCAAGCATCTTGTTGTCTCATGCCTCCCTGGGGCACCTGGTGGGCTGCTGTGAGATACAGGAAGCTGGACTAGATGGGCCTTTGGCCTGATCCAGCAGGGCTCTTCTTATGTTCTTATGAAGCAAATCCCCTGATAGCCAACAGAGGGCACTCTGTTCTCACAAATATCACCACAGCCTGGAGACAGGAATAAAGCCGAACTTCCCAAAGGAAAAAGCGTCTCCCCTATCCCCATGCTGTCCCGCCACCAGACCCTCTGCACACACGCCTCAGACGAACTCTGCTCTCCCAGAGGGTTTTCTTTAGGCCTCTGGAAGTCCTGCCAGACAAGCCGCCCAGGAGCCAAAGAAGAAGCCTGCGCCCCACCCGCCCCTCACCGACACACACTCCAGTCTGCTGGCAAGGAGCAACATCCTGTGGAAAGCTGTTTGCCCACAAAGCGGCTCTTCCTTTCAGCAAGCGGGGATTCCTCCTCCCCCGCCCCCCCCCCCTGTCCCCAGCCCGCTCAGGTTCACTGGGCACAATGTCTCTTGTGCGGCCTGGTTTTCAGCATGCGGCAGAGAGGCCAACTTCTCCCTGGGAGGCCCTGAGCAGACATAAACAGAGCCGTGTCCTTTTCCGTGGAGGGGAACATACTTGTACCACTTCCAACCGGACTTCTCATTCTTTCCTTTCGGCCATAGGAAAACGTTTCTCTCTTCCCGGCTCCTCGCCCTGACGGGCCTGCTGCTGATCACAGGCTCCGAAACAGTGAAATATGAGGCTGTTGCCCTCCCCAGCAGACTCCAAAACAACGACTCAAGGGATCAGGTATCCACGCAGGCTAGGGCTCCACCACATGGGTCTGGAACTCCACCCCGTCCCCAGGATGGCCTGGAGGAAACAGTACATAGCCTAATCTGAACATAGCAACATACGAAGAGCCCCACTGGATCAGGCTAAAGGTCCATCTAGTCCAGCTTCCTGTATCTCACAGTGGCCCACCAGATGCCTCAGGGAGCACACAAGGCAACAAGATGCCTGCATCTCGGCCTGGTGAGGGGCAGCTCAATACTGTCATCATTGTTTTTGCCAATATGGAAACAGAAGCTTATGGAGTCATGTGTGACTTGGTCAAGAGCTCTCAGGGCACAGACACAAGATCTCTTAACAGAATCATATACAAAATCAAAGTGAAAAAGAAAAATATTTTCCATACAGTGTGGGCTTAGAAAGTATGTTTGGGGATTCCTATCAGTATCATACAGAACCAGTCTTCAGCCAATATGGCCAATGTCATCACATTGGGCCCTGAGAAGTGGGGTGCCCCACACCAGTGCAGCAAGCATATTGCCTGCCGCAGCATCCGGGATCTTGGAAGTTGCACTAACCATCACGGACTGTAGCCTGCGATGGACTTTTCCTCCAGAAATCTGTCCAGCCCCCTTTTAAAGGCACCTAGGTCAGATGACATTACGACCTCCTGTGGCAGGAACCCACTTTTTAGAATGGCACTTGTGTTGTGACCCAACAGAAATGATGTCATTAACCTGCAAGTGATATCAGTTCTGGAAATGATGTCATTAACCGGCAAGTGATGTCACAGCCAGAAGTGAAATCATCAAGCAGGAAGTGCCTTCATAACAAAATGACACTACTGGAATGCAAACTGGCATTCTTGGACTGTAGCAATTGTACAACCATGAAACATCCCTGACAAAAAGCAAAATCAGGGCAAAATATTATGTAAACGCACTGAAATAAAAGCATTAAAAAAAAAAGCTCACTTGAAAATTCAAACTGTTCACAAAAGGAATATAGCAAGAGTAAGGTCTGCAGTTTCCAAGATGGCGGCTCCCAGCTTTCCGTGACCCACCTGACATTAGGTTACAATCCACCAAGTGGGCCCCACAATTTGAGAAACACTGATGTAAGGCATTGGCCTCATATCAAGTCTCATTGTTCCTTGCTTGAAGAGGACCACTGGAGTAGACAACATTAGTTCAGATATACAAATTTGGGTGGCTCATATTAATATTTGCCACAAACGCATGTTAGATTTTAACTAAGCTGAAGAAGACCTCCCTTACTGCCCCCAAACACCCATCTCTCAAGCCACTCTCCCTTTCTTTCTTTCTTTCACCCACCCACCCACCCAATTTACCTTTGTTGCTTTTTCAGTGGCAAGGAAGAGAGGGAATATCTCTCTCTCTCTCTCTCTCTCTCTCTCTCTCTCTCTCTCTCTCTCTCTCTCTC
>JAJKFI010000038.1:7537982-7548228 GCA_029204185.1 Lerista edwardsae
CTCTCTCTCTCTCTCTCTCTCTCTCTCTCTCTCTCTCTCTCTCTCTCAAACCTTCCCTCATTTTCTGATGCTTGGCACACTGGGACAGCTGCATACCAGGCATAAGTAGCAACTAGTACTGTACTGACAATTCCCAGCATTCCTTGGAAATGCCCCTGAGCATGACAGCCATCGGGTGGGGGGAGGACTTCCCCTTTTTCCCCCTCCGCAACTGCTGTTTGAACTGCACGCACAGTATGGGGGAAGGTGGGGGAGAGTATGGGGGAAGGTGGGGGTGAGTATGGGCAGGTAGGTCGGGGGGGGGGGAATTTGGAAGTTTGTGGTGGTCCAGTGATGAGGAGGACAGGGCCAGCCCAGGACCTCCTGATGCCTGAAGCAGCATGCCAAATACCAACCCCCTGCAGGACAGGGTGCCAGCCTTTGCCCCTCCCAACCTCCACTGTTCGAGGTTGGCACTCTCCTCCCTCCAAATCTCTCCCTCCGCTCTGTCCCCCCCCTACAGGAAGGAGAAGCAGCGGAAGCAAGTCAGCAGAGATGGGCTCTCCTCTGCACCAATCTGCTGCCTGAGGCCACCACTTCAGTTGGCCTCATGGAGAGGCCAGCCCCAGATTGGACCCTGTCAAACTCCTAATGCCAGAACTGGGAGCATCACAGAGTCCCGACTGAAACTGAAAATTAAGCACCAAATACCCTGATTGAAAGCTGTTGGTTGAAAGCCGAGGGTCAAGAGCAAGCCTATCTCAGACTTTGGGGGCGCAATCCTATACTGTGCTGGAATGGCGAGGCCGGCCGGCCAACGCCATATCCTAGCGCAGTATAAGTGAGGCTGGGCCAAATCGGGGCCTCGCGGCCTCACGGACAGGCTTAGGAAGTGGTCGTAGGGCCACCTCCCAAGCCCGCCCATGTCCTGCCCCGCCTCCCTCCCTCCCTCCAATCCCTGTTCCGCCTCAGCACAGAGCCTCCCTCATGTTGACCGGCTTCAGTCGGCGCGATAGAGTCTCCGCGCGGGCGCAGCAGGGCCAGCACTGCCTGCAGTGCCAGTCCTGTTGCTCGAGCGCTGGCATGGGGGTGCAGATTGGTGCCCCTGAGTGCTAAGTGCGCAGTGTCAGCGCAACCCCGTTGCGCCGACGCTGCACGGTCTATAGGATTGCGCTGCCCGAGGATCCCAATGAGATGACAAGAGGGAGGCTGGGCTGCTTTCCATTTTCAAAGCTTTCTGGCCTGTGCCTGTGGAGGGGCTTGATGAGGAAGTATCAGCCCAGCCTGAGAGGCCCCCCTCCACTCTTCTGAATGTCAGGCAGAGAGCCAGACAGAAAACAAGTCAAGTCCGTCGTTCCCCTTCCTCTGGTAGGTCTGAGCCTTGCGTGAAATACCAGAAAACCTCCTGAGTCAGCAGCTCTCTGACTCCTACTCTTGGAATAGCCAAGATTCCCGGATGGGTGCAGTAACTCAACTCCACTCCTGGCTCAGGGCAGCCACCAGCTGAAAGGCAGAATCAAATTCCCGCCTGGACTATTAACAAGGCCGATGCCGGGTTCAGAAGATTCCGGCCTGGCTGCTGAATTCCCTTGGCTCAGAGGCTCCCAGCGAGGCCTGCTGTGCTCTCCATTTTTGGTACAGCGGAAGCAGGAATGGGGCTGATGGAGGACAGATAAGAGGGGAGGAGAGACTCTGGGGGTGACTGGGGCACAGCAAAGGGGCAGCAGAGCCCCACAGAAACCGAACCTCCCTACAGGTTTAGCTGGGCCCACACGCACAGCAGGGTTGCCCCCTTGCATAGCGTGCTTTTCCTTTGCATGCCTGAAACCGCCTCTGCCCCCAAACAACCACTGAAGGGCCACATCTTGCACTGCAATGGGTACAGATCAGTGGTGGTGACTGTTTTGGGCTTGGCCTGTCAAAACTTCAGAAAGTGCTTACCTTGGCTCTGCTGTGTGTCATCAACCCCTTCTCCCAAACAAAAGAGACACAATTCTTTATATTCATGTATTTAAACCAAAAAATACAGCCCAATCGTGCGTGGTGGTCTGTATCATATAAAGAAGCATCAAATAATTACAAAAATGAAAAATGAGTATAGTAAAACCATCTCCATTTTTGGTCAGGTGTTGGAGAACACTGGTGTGTCACCCCAAACATTGTGGCGTGTCCCTTCTGACACGCGTGTCATAGGTTCGCCATCACTGGTACAGCAGCAGCTCCTCAGTCATTTGTCAGTCTCTCCAGACCTCAGACAAAAATGCTGGTTTCACATTCTCAGCGCTTCTATTCTCCTATCCCTGGCTGGGCCTAGTAACAGCCTCAGCGGCCAAGAGGGTTCCCAGGGAAAGGCAGCTCTCCCTTCCCCCCCCCCACCCCTCACACCCCCTTGCCTTTCACAACACAGCAGAACACCCGTTAGGCAAACTCGGAGACCCACAGTGAGGGCCTGCCTGGGTCCGTGAACAGCCACGAGGAGTGGGTGGCAGCATCAGCTGGAGTCTGGGCAGCCATGAATGGAAACACTGACAAACTCCCAACTCTGGTAGCTCAGGCTGTCTGGAAGTGCCTGAAGGAGGCCTTGGTTCTTTTAGAACTGCGGCCCATGTCACCTTCCTAGGAAAGCTCTCCAGTGTCATTTCCCACCTTCTTCCCTCCTCTTCCTTTTCCAACAGCAGCTGCAAGCTCAAGGCTGAGCTGGGAAGAAGACAAGCCTGCAAGAGGCAGTAGGCCGACTTCCATGTGTGCAAGAGCTTGCTACAAGAGGAAGCATCTACAAGTGTTTCCATGAGCTTGCTTGTGCAAGGGGTGTTTTGCATAAGGGCACCTTTGCACAAGAGCATCTTTGCACAAGAGCAAGGGTCTTCAAGGGTCTTTTTCTTGCCACGGCCCCAATATACACATAAACAAGGTATGAGGACCCCACTGTTGATCCCACTCTGCCCAGGACCCGATCCGCCCACCCCATCACCACCCACTCCTCGCTCCCAGCATTGTTCACTGTAGCTAAATCTTAGTAGAGAGACCAGAAAAAGCTACCCTGAAGCCTGGCACTAGTGAAAGCTATTTTAGCACAATTGCTAAGAGCTTGAGCAGGACTGGGACGTGACCTCCTGGGCTGGGCTGGGCCTGAGCAGGACTTGGGCATGAAGGAGTACACCAGATGCCTGGGTTGGGAGAGTTAAAACAGATAAAAGGAAGTACTTTTTTACCCAGTGGGTAGTTAATCTGTGGAACTCTTTGCCACAGGAGGTGGTGATGGCATCTGGTCTAGATGCCTTTAAGAGGGGATTGGACAGATTTCTGGAGGAAAGGTCCATTGTGGGCTATAGGCAATGATGGATTGTGCAACCTCCTTACAAAGGTGGTGGGCTACTGGTACCGGGTGCAAGGGAGTGGCAACAGGATGCAAGCATCTTGTTGTCTCATGCCTCCCTGGGGCACCTGGTGGGCCGCTATGAGATACAGGAGGCTGGACTAGATGGGCCTTTGGCCTGATCCAGCAGGGCTCTTCTTATGTTCTTATGTTCTTATGCCTCCCCCTTTATCTGGTGGTGCTCTAATCCAGTGGTCTAGAAAAAGGCCTTTTTCATTCCCATAACTTGCCACGACCCCACAATTGAGGCTTCTCGACTTCACTGGGGTCCCAGCCCCCAGGTTGAAGCTGCACAAGAGCATGTCTGGAGTTCATGTCACTTTTCTCAGGCCACCCTCTGACAATCTCAAACCTTTTGGTCTCCAGAACCCTTTACATTTCTAAACCTTTACATTTCTTTACATTTCAGTCTCTGGGGCATGCGCACGAAGACTCAAAGAGCCCCAGAGTGCTGGTGCATGTGCAGAGTGTGATTACAGAGCCCCTGAAGGGGGTTCAGGGATCCCTATGGCTCCTAGGAGCACATGTTGAGAAATGCTGGTCTAGCACAATATGTCAAACGGTCCTTCCGTTGGTTGAATCTTTGGCTCCACCAAAGTCTTTCTTCAGGCCAGAAATAGCAAACCTGTGCAGGTTTCCTGCCTTCCAGGACTTACATCAGTCCTAGGATCTGTTTTCTCTTTTCTGACCTTGGAAATCTGTCATGCATGATGGAGATATTGCTGGTTACCCAAGTGCTTTTATCAAAAGCAGAGGAGTTGCCCTCCTGCTCACACAGATGCCAGTGACAAACATTAGGTGTGACCTCTGGGCTCACGCCAATTTTCCATTGCAGCCTTGAGTGAGATAACATTTGGATAGTCCTTGAGGTAAGCACTGATTGGAAAAACAAACACACCCCCCCACACCTCCAATGGTGATTTTAGTCACTCAGGACACAACCCTAACCAACTTTCCAGCAGGTTTGCTGAGCATTCCCTAGCTCTGAGTGGGGGGAAAGGTGAGTTTTTACAATTTACTTCTGGAGGGAGTGGGGAGAGTGTCTGTGTGTGTTTCAGAGACTGAGCATAAAGGGGGAGGGAGGGGTAGCGTTGAGAGTGCAATCCTCACGTGAGTTAGGCCGGCACAGTTTGGCCAGCACAAGGGACACTGTAAAGTGCATTTGGACCTCTCTTGGAGTCAGGGAGGATGGCTCACGCCTGTGTGCTGGCCTCTCTGACTCTGAGAGTGGTCCAAACATACTTTACAGTGTCCCTTGTGCTGGCCAAACTTTGCTGGCCTAACTGTGCCGGCCTAACTCCAGGTTAGGATTGCGCTCTGAGTGTGTATTGCCTTCCGAGGCCTGGACCGCACCACCGGTCACTGGTTTGTGCCAGCAGCCTGGAAGGACACAATGGCTTTTGTGCTGCTGCAAAGCGCATTGCACTGTCAGAGCAAGAGTTCAGCCATATGGATTCAGCCATAAGTCATGAAAGTGAACAGCAGAATTGTAGTGAATTTGCAGTCAGCAAAAAATGGATGTTTTCACTTCTCGTTTATATTTTAATAGGGATTTACTGCATGAGTTGACCCAATTTGCCATGGAACTTGCCTAAGGGTTTCTCTGGAAAATATGCCCCTTTCATGTTTGCCAGAGACAACCAGACAAAGAGATGCTAATATGCTGAACTGCCAAAAACATTCTTATCTGTAATTATTCAGAACATGGTCCTGTCCTTACAGAGAAGGAAGACACCCTTGGACTGCCACTGTAACCTTATCCCTGACTGATGATGATGATGATGATGATGATAAATATTTATGTACTACTTTTCAACCAATAAGTTTACAAATTGGTTTACATAGTAAAATAAATGGGAAGAACATAGTTCCCTTTTCCAAAGACACTCACAACCTAAAAAAGACACAAGAGAGCTACCAGCAAACAGTCACTGGGAAAGCTACTATGCTGGAATGAATAGGGACAGTTCCCCCCTGCTAAATAGAACCGCCACTTACAAGGTGCCCCTTAGCCCAGTTCTCCTAAACCCTCTTGTCTTTATGCCAGTAGAGCACAACAATAGCAGAGGGAAAAAAACGCCAGCGTAGCAATACTCTTAAACCTTTAGGAGGTTATCACTGCTATAACCCCCATGCTAGCAGAATTCTAGCTGATAACCCAACAGCACAAGGGGGAAACTGGGTAAAGCTGGGAACATGATTTGGGAGGTGTGGTATTTTCCTTAAATAGTTGTGACACTCCCCAGGTCACCTTGGGCCTGAAGTTAGGCTAGGCCACATGGGCAGTCAGAGAAATACAGTATAGGTGGCATGATTTGGGGGTGCATAAATAAGAAGATGAACCCTTTAACAATAGAAGTGTAGGAAGTGTTTGTAAGTTTGTGACAAACAAGCAAGATTTCACAAAGTCTCCAAGTTACCTGGAAAGCAGCCATCGTTGGAATACAGAGGATGACATGAGAACATCATATCACAACAGTGATCTGCACCACTATGGAAATTCAAATTTCACAGATGCCTTTACAATAAGTATTCAATCACATCTTAAATCTGCAGAACCATTTGTTCCTTAAGTCCAATTTCCTTACCACTCCTTTTTCACCTTGTCCTGATTCTCAGGATCTCTTTCCTGAGAAAGAAGAAGCTATTTTCAAGCTATTCTACTATGTTTCAACATGCCCAAGCATTTATAGTTGGGAACTGAAATTACTGCCCCTTTCAAATAGTAAGGTCTGTGTCTCCTTTAAAGCTGTACCCTGAATATTGGTGGTTGTCTCTTTCTTGATGACTCATGAATGAAAATCATGGGATCATCAGCACACTAAGTCAGGCTTTATAATACTAACTACTACTACTACTACTACTACTTCTTCTTCTTCTTCTTTTTCTTCTTCTTCTTCTTCGCAAAATTGAAAGCCAAATGGAAGCATAGAGAGATACCAGAAGACTTTTGCCAATCAACATGGGACTTTCAAAATATGGAAAAATGAGAAAGTGTGAAAGAGTGAAAGTTCCTTTTTGAAAGTGTGAATTTCATAAGCACACAGCACACATCAATTAATCAATCAATCAATCGTATTTATATACCACTTTTCAACACAAAGTTCTCAAATTGGTTTACAGGCTAATAATAATAAAGTTAAATGGCTCCCTGTCTCAAAGGGCTCACAATCTAAAAAAAAATGCAGAACACCACCCGCAACAGCCACCAGAAAAGACACTGCACAGGGGTGAAGAGGGACAATTACTCCCCCCTTGCTAAATATAAGAGGAACACCACTTGAAAAAGTGCCTCTTGCCTAGTTAGCAGAGGTTAGATGCTACCAACATGATGGACATATTGTCAAATCTGGGCAAGTGTGCAAACCTTCTATTTGAAGAAGAAAACCAGTAGAATCACAGAAAAGAATCTCACAAGGTCAGCACGTCACAACACTGATCACAACACAAGCTGCATAATGTCCAAAGATGCCTTCCATGACAGTGACACATCTCATCAAGCAACACCTGAAGTTTCTATGAATGGCCACTGCCCACTGTATCTGAGGGCGCAATCCTAATCCACCTTCCAACACTAGGGTAAGGGCAATGCAGCTCTGATTTATGGGAACAAACATTCCCTTACCTTGAGGAAGCCTCTGTGACTGCCCCCCCCGACTGCAGGATGTAGCTCATGCTCCATTGCCACAGCTATGTCACTGCTGAAAAGTTGGTTAGGATTATGCCATCAGTGTCTCTGAGTCTGCAATAACTACCATGGATACCAATGGTCACTTCAGTAGCCTACTTTTTTCTTATTGTTAAGGAAACCATGAAATAATGACAAAAAAATAGAATTTAAAAATAGAGAAACAATAGTGGAGAGCATAGAAAACATGCAAACAAAAGACTTGTCACCTAAAGCCAGTTGTTACAGTCAGTTTCAGTGGAATCTGGCTGGCTCTGCCCAGCATTTAATTCAATAGTTCCTCAGGAATGAAAGTCTTTTACAGGCCAATTTAACTTGGCTGGGAAGAGTTGGAATTAGCATTTTCCCACATCCCTCTTGCTCAAGAAAGCGGTTTGCGGCGTAGAGCCTGATTTCTTCATCCCTTTTGTTGCCATGTGCGGTCGGCTAGCCTCCCTGCTAGCGCATTTGCTGTAAGGCTGCTTGAGACAGGCGCTGAAGTTGGAGGTTGGTTATGAAATAGCAAAATTCTCTCCCTCTTGAGAGTACAAGTAAAGGGTTGCCTTAGGGAGGAATCCATGCCAGAATCAGGAAGAAAGGAAAGAGATAACAGAACGTCCCCTTTTCACATTTGATTAGACACATTCCAGAATGTCAGATTGTGACCTTCTGAAATTCTTGGCTTTCGTTTGAACACCCGATAAATTTCTCACCTTTCCAGCTGTTAAGAAAAAAAGACTTGCGACAAGTAAATGAGCATGGCTTTTAATATCCAGGAACCACAGTTTGTTTCCAGAGGTCCAAAGGTGGAGGACAACCCCCACCCGCAATACACACACATCTTTGTGCCCTGGGGCCATTGATGGCATGGATTAAGGAAAAGAGAAGGGGTTGCAGAGCTGTCATCATTTGTGACAAGGGAATTGGATGAAATCAGATGTTTCTATTTGCTGCTCCAGTACCGTCTTCAGTGCACCATTGTTTATTTTTCACAGTTTTATACCAGTTTTATACTTTCTCCAAGGAGCTCAGGGTGGTGTACAGAGTTCCTTCCCTCCTGTTGTCCGCACAACAACTCTGTAAGGTAGGCAAGGCTGAGAGATAATGACTGGCCCAAGGTCACCCAGGAAACGTCACAGCCAGATATGTCATGTAGTGGGTACGCGGGGGTACACGTGTACCCGTTCCTAGGAATAGGGCTGGCCCCGCCCATTTGCCCGCCCACTCGTTGACTCCGTCGGTGCTCCGCTCTGCCCCCTGCAACATAGAGCCAGGCAGGCAGGCAGGCAGCGGACCGAGGGAGACTGATGGCGGCAGCAGCGTAGCAGGTAGGCTGCCTGGGGCTCCCTCCCAAGGAGGCGCGGCAATTCCTGGGGGGGGGGAATCGGTAGCCCGCGCGGCAGCCACGGAGAAGGCCTGGGACTCCCGGGCCTTCTCCCGGGCCGCCGTGTGGCCTACCGAGGAGGCGCGGCGGTTCCTGGGGGCGGTTCCTGGGTTCCAGCTATGACCTCACTTCCGGTGGGCGGGCCCCAACACAAGTTCCAATCAAAAGTGAGTACCTGTTACTAAATCATTTAGATGCCATTACTTGGTCATAGCTGAGTGGGGGATTTGAACCTGGATCTTCCAGGTCTGAGTCCAACTCCAGAACCACAACACCATTATCTGATACAAATAAGTACAGTTTCTTGTTCTCACTTGAATCCATAACCTTATTTTTGGCCAATTTCACAGATGCCACCGAAAGTGCTTTTAAGTTTCTCCTGCTGTTAATGGGCAGGTCGGGAAGACAGACAGATTTAAATTCACTTCTAAATCAATGCATTGTTACATCTGTTGATGGCTATACTATGCAGGGAGCGAGATTGACACTTGCATGCAGTCTTGCTGTTATTTTGGTGTGACTTGAGAACAGCTGTGTTCTCTCTGTGCATTGTTAATTATCTTCCCCCTTTTCTTCCCACAGAGTTGTACACTTTTGGGAATAGCGTTTTCCACAGCTCTTCTCTATATACAGAAACATCTCTGCGTGGCCACTATTCACAGGCGTATTTTAAAAGTCAGAAAATTATGCTAGCGTTTTGAATAAAAATGGTGTATTTGTTGGATTCTGCTGCAACAGTTCCTGGGATTGCAGCTTTCTGGGTTTCATGGCTCAAAGCGATGCATCGACCGAACATGCGTGACACAGGCTACAGTAGAGACAAAGGAGGAGACACCACTCAATAGCATCCACAGAGCAAAATATGGAAGGGGGAAAAATACGCTTTTAAAAAGAAGAAGAAAAAAAGCCCTGATTCTGAACCAAATTCACTTCTGCCTGAGGCTGAAAGGGAAAGGGACTGAAAGTGTGAAAGGGGGGTGGAAATACTGCAAGTTCAGCAAAAGGTGGGGGGAGGGGAGAGAGAGAGAGAGAGAGAGAGAGAGAGAGAGAGAGAGAGAGAGAGCCCTCATTAAAAGAATGTGTGTGCATACATGGGTATTAAAAGCAAATGGGCAACTTGTTTTTTCCACACCTGCAATCATGCTGGTGGAAATCTCTTCGTGCCCTTCTCTGAGCAGTTAGGGTGTTTGTTTAAAAAGCCATGGGTGAATACCTGTGCGAGTCATTTATCAACTGAAAATAACCACCAAGGCCCTGCAGAGGTGAAACTGGAAAAAAAGTGTGCCTTTTACAAGGGAGGAGGGATAGTTGGGCAAGTAATGAGGCAAGGTGTGTTTACACCTTGTACAGTATTATAGCACAGCACCCATCTCTGGTTAAAGGGATCCGTGGGCCAGCATGGAGGGTAGACTGCTGGCAGGGGGATTATCTTTGCTTGCACTCACTGAAAGTGACACTTGAAAGTGTAATCTGTGAGTGGCTGCAATCCATGCAAAACTCATGACCCTGAAAGCATTTTCTAATGCAGTGTTATTCAAACTGTGGGTCGGGACTAACTTGATGGGTTGCGAGCTGCAGACCTTGCTATATTCCTGTTGTGAGTGTTAACAGTTGAATTTTCAAGTGAGGGTTTTAAAGAAATTGTTTTTAGTTCAGGGCTTTTACATCATATTTTGTCCTAATCTTGCTTTCTGTTTCATGGTTGTGGATTTGCTGCAGTCCAAGAGTGCCAGTTTGCATTCTAGGAGTGTCACTTGATTATGCCCCATGGACAGCATTTCCTGCTTGATGATGTCACTTCCGGATATGACGTCACTTCCAGGTTTATGAAATCCCCCCC